>JAPQRN010000018.1:10706944-10721031 GCA_037367275.1 Coranthus polyacanthus
TACAATCTATTGCATCATGCCATGTTCACCACCGTTTTTACCTTACATTTCTCTCCAGCTGCACTTCATCGATTAAACTGTGCGAATTTCCTTTATGCGTTCTGCTCATTCAACTTTAAAAAGAAAAAAACCCCAGAGACAAAACATGCAGCCGATAAAACCAAGCAGGGAGTCTGTTGATGTTGTTCAGCGAAAACTCTGCTGGTTGGGGTAAAACACCATAAAACTCAACCTGTCTTCATCCTAAAATCTTATTTCTACCATCAAACCACAGCACGTTTGCTGGTAACTTGCAATAGCAGAGCATGTGGACTAGCATCATCTGCTTCTGTCGTCATGGTGATGAGGATCCTGAAGCACATGCACTCCTGTTGTAAAACAAGAGGACCCTGAGATACAGATAGGGTAGAGGTGTTTGAAGAACTAAAATTGTCATTACATAAACCATATTTTTGGAGAACAAAGTCTATGCTGCACCTGCAGATTGAATGATTCTAGTGGTGCATTTCTTCGACGTATTAATCTGCCATAGATACGATAAACTGGACATTGCTGAGCAAATTATTGCAAGTTAAATCAGTATAATTCACTGATTTATTCAGGGCCAACGCAGCAGCGTATGTTAAGACATTAAACTGACTGTGGCGATCACAAACCTAAAGCGGTCAACTTCAAAAAGCATCGGCACTTTCCAACAGACTCTCAGAGATGATGATCTCTGTGCATCTCATTCCACTCAGTTAAATCTTCTGAATATGATGGAGGAAGTCCTCTGAGTTAAACAGAGAAAAATGCTTCAAAGTATCAAAATTAAAACTACCACGAATGTTTCATTTTATTATATCATTTCCAAACGTTATGTCTAGTATGTTATTGTTTTATTTTCACTGATGCCTCTTACATGGAACCCGCTGTAGATGTTGCAGCCTCTTATAATGTAGTTGGCTCAATAATACATTTTTGATGTAAAACCTTACCCTGGGAAATGCATATGTGTGGTTCTTGGGTAAAATACAGAAAATATGTATTGATGAAAAATACATGAAATTCTGAAATCTATTATTTGCGTGGAATGTGAGTAAAGTATGAAGTGAAATATATGCACCGTGCACAACATGTGAAGTGTTCAGTTCAGACTCAGTGTAAACAAATACTGTATATCAGGCTGGTTCTGATGAGATGCCACCTTGTTTTTTCAGCGAAGATTAAATCTTTTATTTTTTGCCATTGTGTTAAAAATGGCAGAAAAACTGTGCAAAAAAAAATAAAAAATTAAAGATGTATTTGTTCTGGAGTGTAACTTTGACATCTTGAGCTACTTTTAGACTACCTTGCTATTGTTCTACCTATCTTACATATGCACAATATACTTAGAATAAGACAATACAAATAGACAATACAAATCCTTACTTAGTCATAAACTTAACAAAAGGTTGGCATGTGCAGACAGGTATTAGTGCCTCTAGAACTTAGTGACCCTGAATAAGAAAAGGAGAATACGGAACATGAATAATGAATAAAAGTATAGGCTGAATAGGCTCCTTCACCTCACACATCGGTTCCTTATTACAAGTCATAAGATGAAAAGTTCAAGAACAAAGAGCACAAGTTGAAGATCAGCAGTCGAGCCCATGCACAGTAACTGTGGCACAGCTGCAATGAACTGGAGTGCAATCTCCCAGTGGATATTTACAGAATGCTGAGTAGATATTATTCCAGTCGTTCTGGAGGTTTGAGGGAAATCATGGCTGCGAGCTGTATTTGCACCACAGTGGGGAGAGCGGCTATGGCTGCAGCAGGGATGGAGGGCGGGGAGAGACGATGCCAGGTCCTCCATCTTGCTCAGAGATATGAGGATGATTTAGGAGGCCTGTCTTTGCCAGGGTGTCGAGAGAGGGAGCTGGGCCGAGCAATCCTATTACTCCTCAATGACCCTGGCTTAAAGCACAACAAATACGCACACGCATGTACACACGCACACGCAGCGGCTGGCAGGCACACACAGCGCTCAGGAAGCAACCGTAAAGACCACACTGTAGTCAAAAAGCAGCAGGAAATGTACTCACACAAATTACAATACATTTACTCACTATAGAACAGGTGTGGCTACGGTTCACGAGGGACTACAATCTACAGTCGACTACAAGAACTTGTCTTTAACAATGTAAATAAGTTGTTAAAGACACTCGCTTAAATGACAAAAAGCAAAATTATTTCAAAGTTATAGCAAAGAAACACAGCCACGTATGAAATGAATAGGGATCATTTTTATCCAAAAAGTAAGAAGGGAAAAGTTAAAATAAGGATTTGTGATTATGACAAAGAAGTTAATTGAGGCACACCTGGAACACTGAAACAAGACATAGAACATAAAGAACTCAGATGAGTCTTTTTGTGCATCAAGGGGTTAATGATATTCTTTAAATTAATTACATCAATCAGTGAATGTTGTCCCCTCCTAAAGCGCCACCACTGGGGAAAGATGCCGTTGAAATGCCACTTGAAAAAGAGGCTATGCGGAATAAGCAAATGGAAATTAGCGACAGTTCAGTCAGTGTTATCGAGGCTCATGGGCACAGTACACTGGTTAAAATGTCCTGATGCTTCACAAATTACACACATGGTAGAAACAATTGAAAAAAAAGTCCCTGTTAATTTCATATACTGTCATTTTAAATCATTTTTATGTCTTTTGTTGCATTAGACCTGCACAAATAGGACTTCACTATTTCTTTATCAGCTTGAGCATCAGCAAATATTAACTACCTTATATTATATTCTGTAACTTTGTGTCTTTTTAACTTAAATGCAGTGTGTCTTCTTTGGAGGTTAATGTTCACATTCAGGATTTTTTGCATTTTATATTCCTCACACTTTCCTACTCCTTCCTACTCCTATTTGCTTAGAAATAAGAGGACAAAAAGTATCTATGATGCAGCATGTAGAGCTTTAGAAAGATGCGGTACTATTACGAAGACCCATATGGAACATCCACGTAACGGACTCGAGCACACACACACGAACGCAGAAACATGCAGACGCTCGTGCGTGCTCTGATCTGTCTCCTGTTTTCTTGTCGCTGTAGTCTGTTGCCAAGGTAACGGTCAGCCGGTCTCATTTAAGGAAGCTCTTAATGACCTCAGAGCTGCCTATTGAGCTGTGATCAACGTGTTAGCGCGTATCACCCCCACAGGTTTTTACCAGATACAGAAGCCAGGGATAACAGCAGGAAATGTAACTTTCATTGCTGTTTTTACTACCTTTAAGTTTACCCAGGCACACATAACAGTTATTTTATTTTCTTTGTGGGAAGAAAATTGCACTGTGTCCTATCTTCTACAGGAGTCTTGATAAAATTGCTACAATTTCAGCCTGATGACTACACTGGAGGTGATGGTTACATACCTTGCACGTGGACAAATCAACTATAGTTAATCAGAGCCGGCGCTGTAGGGCAGTAATAGAGTATTTACAGGTTAAAAACATAAAGATGATTTGGGCTCCTTTAAACAAAAGTGCAGAAGCCTTTACCTCACACGACATTTGCACTGATTCAATTGGCAAAATGGAGGAAATGTCAACCAGCCTTCCAAAGGGCAGCGATAAATTCTCTTCCTCAGATCTTCATTGTATCTGCAATCATGCCAACTTGTTGTGCCAGTGTTTTGAAAAACTATTCTGATGCAGAGAACGAAATCACGGTGGCTAATAGGAAAATATACTGCAAAACCAGTCAAAGTGTGGGCTACTGTAGTAAGGTGGATAATCAGAGCTGTTACACCTGAATGCATTCATCTTCTTAAATACGTTACATTTTCTTGCAGGTCATTCAGACATGCAGTCTCACTTAGTTATCTTTTGCACTACTGTCACAGTTTGCCCAAAAAAGACGACGTGACTTCTGAATCAGCAAATATCTCCTTCTGAAGTTAAATAGTTCAATTTATAAGCAAATGTCGTTACGCTTATTTCAGTACATCACAGGTTTCCTCTTTAAGAATGTGTGGTGACTGATGTTAACTACCTTAAACAAACTTTCTAGATTCTGCTGTAAATAGTCACTTTGCTGGTGTTATTCATTTTCCCCTCTTGATACATTTTAGCTCATAACATCACACAACAGTGAGCAACGCTCAGGAATCTGGGGAAATAATTACAGTTGTGTTGCCACTCTACCCATTTCAGCAATGGTGTCTGAATTTTCCAACTGATGGAGATGTGAATGTTTTTATCACAGTTTGTTTTGTTACAGTTCTGATTCTTAATAAATCAAACATTGTGTTGTACAGCAGGACTCACTAACAAAATTGGTATACTGTGTATAACAGTATGCTTTATTCATTTTTTGCTTCCCACAAAGGATCAGATGCTGCATTTCCAATGTGTTGATTACAGTGTGTATATATGGAAGTGTCTCTCTACCACTGCCAAGACAAACTGGCTACATATACTAACAAATCTACAAATGTTGAAGCCACAAACCTGCGTCCCATCAGTAATTAGTGTGATGTCTTTTTTTTTTTTTACATTCACCACCTAATACAACAGCGCAGCCAGGACTCACAGCTCCCAGCGCCAGAGCAGGACTTAGAAGTTGGCTCATTTTGCCATTAAATGGAGCTAACAAGGTCCGCTGGGATCAAGCCGGCATAGCCATTGATGTCAGTTTAGAATAGTTAAGGAACGCTGATAATGCTTGCAGGAATCTCCCAGTGGCTCAGTGCTCTTGTTTTTCCACACTGGAGCTGATAGGAGCAAAGCTGGACTCCGTAGACCCATGGGCTTTTCTTGCCAACTTTAAAGAAAATGGCTTTTAATGGAGTTGTGTCCTAAAATCGTTACCACTTCGTCTGCTAATAGATTCTCTTTGAAGCCTGCGAGTTATTCTATGAGGAAACATTGCATTGCTGCATTGTCTTAATAACAGTATGCATGCTGAGTGTTTCATTTAACCAGTTGATTTAAGTAGTGATTATCCTGTAGTTTTGAAAACTGCAATATAATGCATATTACACAGGAATGGTAACGCTCTAAGCCTCGTCTCATTGTCTTTGTGAGCTTCTGCATCTTAGAATTTGCATGCCTTTACACTTACCTTAGAATTTTTATCTTGGAGTATTCCTTGAAGCCACAATCCTCTGGGCATGCAGACATGAACTTGGATTTGTCAGATACTTCTGCAAGCTCATTGCTAGGGAAATGGGTCAGAAGCAGAGTTTAATTGAGTTCAGTGCATGTAAGGTAGTGCTGGTACTGAGGTGATGGGAATATGGGGGGTAGGGCTTTAAGATAAAATATCCTTTAAAAATAACCTTTGAAACATCTTGGCACCCTATTCAATGGAGATAAATATTCAAGTGATTATAATTTTGAGTTAACATCTAGTTCAATCTTGTCAAAACAGAACCATTTAGAGATTGGACAAGAAATGTATGACTGGGTCACTGGTGTGAATCCCCAGTGATTTGGAAAAACCCTGTAAGATTGTAAAGCAAACATTCTGTCTCCCCTCAGCAGCTATCCCCACTTCTGAGCAAGGAACATGGACCTCCTGTTTCTCCGATAAAGCAGCTCTGTGGCTGGCAGCGGCAAACCGTGCTTGTACTGTACATCTACCAGCGTGATTGTGTGGAAGCAGGGTGATGCTGACAAACAGCATGAAGCTCAGCTAACTCTTCCTGCATAATTACAGTTCACTCTAGAAAGAATCTGAGAGCAATACTGCTGCAGTGGCTTATCTGTGTCTTCCCGTGTCGCCTCTGCTCCTAAGTGCACCATCTGTTTTTGCATTGACTGTGGCTGAACTGTGACACTGAGTCTGAATAAACTTGCCTGCTTCTGCTCCCCCTCAGCAGGTCACACCGCTGCTGGCAGATGCCTTTTTTTTCCCAGTCCCTTGTATTTTACACCATAGCAGCTCTTAGGATTTTAAACCCATACAGAGCACTATTGTCTTTTTAAAATATTAATATTCATTGCTGCTTGTTATTGCCACCGAGACCCATTAAACTTCAATTACATTTCATTTGAATCCCCATGGGGACTTGTGTGGGTGTTTTTTAACAAAACGAAAATCACTTCCTATTTAGATTACATTGAGAAAAATCTTTGTTTTGTCACCGGGTGAAGTTAATTGCTGGGTTGTAAAGGAAATGGCAACAGATTACTGCAGAGACCTTCTGTTCCCCTGCAGACTGCAGGGAAGTTGGATGGCGTCCACGTGAACCTGCTGACTGAAACGAACATTCAGAGGAGAGGCGCTGCTCCTTTTTTAGCCGGGAGGAGGTGACGGAGAATAGAGGAGTCATCTGTTAGGTCCTGGTATCTTTGTTACTTTCATCGACAGAAGTCCTGTAGTCAAGAAAAGACTTGAGTTTAAAGGGCCATTGTGCAGTACAGTGTGCACATGGCATACAAACCCTCTTCACTGTTTTTTTCTTAAGGCATTCTTTTGTTTCAAGACCCTTGTAATTAATGTGGCTGCTGCCCCAGCTTGAATGGAAGGACCTTAAGACCCACCAAGTAAATAAACAATGATGTAGGACTTGAGGTGTGGCTTGTGGCTTGTTGTTCTCCCTAGTAATATTAGTCACGTATAGAAGAGAGAACTGACCTTGATAATACGTGTTTAGTGGTAGAACATTGCTACCCATGTGAAAAAGAAAAAAACAACAAACCTGAAAATATCTATAATATAATACGGCTTAAAATAGGATTGCAATGAACATAAAATACCCCATAAGTCCATAAATACAAGAACTGATATCACAGCCTTCAGTCATTACAAGAGAATTTGTAACAACAGCAGCTTAAAGAGAGTAATTCTCTTGCATTCTACAAATGGGAATTTAAAAATATGGAATAATAGTGGATGGTTAATTAGAAAATTATGCATTCACCCTGCCAAAAGTTAAAGCATACGTCCATCTGTGCAACTGATTTGTGAAAAGTGTTGGACTCTCTGGCGTTGAGGTTAGGTTTAGGTTCTCCATCTTCTGATTCAGGAGGCGCACCACTATATGCGGGTGTATTCTAAATCTGTTGTTACTTTAATAAAAGTTTATTTTGCTACTCAAGGTCACTGCAAATGAATTTGACCTCGGTAGTCTTCCAAATCTTCACCAAGTAGAGGCAGAAAACGAGCTGAAAGAGCAGACATGCAGAGCGTCTGCAGTATGAATACCTGTCCTGAGGGGATACGCAATCACAGAGATGCATGTCATCATCAAAACTCTTAAAAAGACCCCTCTTTAAGAGTGTCTTTACATGTTCCCTTCGCAAAAGGGTGAAAATTATGCCAGAATTCCTTGACTTCAGGGATGAGGAACACTTCAAAGATGTGTCGTATGCAGAAGTGGGCTTCATTTGTGCATTTCTTACCCAATTTAATTATTTTTCATATTTTTCATTTTCAAATTTTTCACATAATACACACAGAGATACAAAAAAACATTTTTTGTTATTTTCCACCATTAAACCATGTGTGTTGCTCCTGGGAAAACTGGAAAACTTGTCCCTCTAAGACAGCGTCCCCAAATGTTGATTTTCTGTTGATTTTCTGTGTGAATGCAAAATTGTTCAGCAGTTTGAATTTAATGTTTACGTCTCCTTTGATTTTTACCTCCACCAAGGACTTTATGTATGTTTTCATTACTGATAGTTTCTTTAGTTTGTTTTTCTGTTTGCCAGCAGGATTATTCAAAAGCTACTGCACTGATTATCATGAAATGTGAAACCCCTGTTGTTTTAGAACTGAGACCGCACGTCTTGCATGTTAATAGAAATAGAAAAAGGAAAGAGTCCACCACAAGCCTAACTGTGCTTCCACTTTCCAGAATTCTCTCTTTAACTTCACCTTTAAAGATCAATATATTCTGTAGAATTTGAAGGCAATTCAAAAATGTTCCCTGC
Source organism: Coranthus polyacanthus (assembly GCA_037367275.1). Classification (NCBI taxonomy): domain Eukaryota; kingdom Metazoa; phylum Chordata; class Actinopteri; order Kurtiformes; family Apogonidae; genus Coranthus; species Coranthus polyacanthus. The sequence continues at coordinate 10,714,856 of JAPQRN010000018.1, forward strand.
AGTTTTTCTGTATCTATTCAGATCGCAGGAGGTGTATGCAGAATAAAGCAGCTCAACAGAAAATCACCTATTTTAGTTAGTAATGTACATATGTGTGTCTTTAGCGCAGTTTGTGTTTTAGGTAGAGCGTAGTGAATTCACAGTATCTATCAGGAGTCTTCATTCTCTTTTCTTGGCTTTTTTCTGCACCTGGATTTTGTTTTTGTCTCTTTTTTTCCCCTTTACTCCACTCCAGTATTGACTGAGTTTCTTCCCACCCCTTCATCACTCACCTGCAGCTTCTTGCCACTCCCATGGTCTCCGCCCACACTCTGCTGCCCATTTCTGCCATCAGCCCTGGTACATATTGTAAACTGCCTACCTCTCCTTTGTTCTCTGTGAAACGTTTTCATGCATTACCAGAGTTTTCTACACACTTTCTGCTTAATTTGCTGTGTTTTGTATGACCCTTGCTAGAGTTTCTTAGTTTTTTTGATTCCTCACTTTCTCCTTCAGATTCTATTTCCTGACTCTCCGGTTCCTAGACTCTCTGCACAGGAGAGTATTTTCAGTTTTTTTTTCTTCCCAGGGTTGAATTTTGACTTCATTTTGTTCACTGTTTGAACTCATTTTCTCCCTGATTTTTCCTACGAATGAGTTTCCTGATTTTCTACCCTTGGGCTGAGTTTTTTACTTTGTTTTGACCGCAGTTTTTTCAAACCATTTTTCCCTGCATATTGACCACTGTGATTGCAAGTTTTATACGTGGGAAGCTTCCCGCTATTCTTCTCCTCATGTGTCGAGCAACACATCCCATCAATACACATTTTCCCAACTTGCCTCCTCAAAACTCAAGTGAGGAAATCATCTCCCTGTTCCACTTACCTGTTCAAGACCTCCTCTTCACCAGCCCTGCTCACCTTCTTGAAGATTAACCCTCTCCATTCCCTATATTCACCAGACTAATCTGCTTGCCCTTTGCCCTGATCTGCCCAAAGATTCACACTCATTTCTTCACCCTCATCCATCATCACTGAAGATTCATCACCTTGTTACCACTCAGTCAGAAGATTCTCTCCTCATCCCTTCATCTCCTCTTCCGTTTTTTTCCCTTGAAAATAAAGAATTTAATTACCTGAACACAGCTCTTGAGTCCAGGGTTGCATTTGAATAGTCCTTTTTGCTTAGGAAGGTTCCTAACTGAGTGAAATAACCTCTAAATACCTAAGTTGCAGAAACGATAAGAGCTGTTTGAATTCGCTAAGGAAAGGCGCTTCAGTGCTTCTTTTAGTATCTCTTTTAGGAAAGGATACGCTGGACCATCCTTTGCCAAAAGAGAAGAGCTGTCCCACAATTCACTGTGGCAGCAAAATCAGAAAACCTAACCATTCACGAAAACAGGTGATCAACAATGACAGGTTGCACATTTCCATCTTACACTGTAACATAACTTGCTAATATGCATATGTTTTGAACTTTCAACAATAGGTGAACTATGGACATGACACTACTGTTGGTGCATTAGTTATTTTTTTCATTTTGAGCATTGTTGTATTGCAAACTTAGGAGTCATTGATGCCTTAATGAAATTAAACTGTAAACAGTGAACCACAAACTGGATCTGAATGAAGAGAACTGCAGCCAAATCAGGCTGGCAGGCTGAGTATATTTGTGGGTTAAAATGTTATTAAAAATGTAGCCAGATGATGTTTTTAATCCAACGTTTAACTTAAAGTTAAGAATGATTAGTTGTATATACTTCTCTTGCATAGATTTATTTTCACACAGTCTTACTAATTCATATCGACAAATATGAGTGGACAGGATGGTGAGCGTGATGTTTTTCATTTGTTCCATCTTCAGAACATTGTAGTTTCAGCACAGCAGACCCACGTGACGTCTGCCTCTTGTAAGTACAGTTGAATTATTCTCAGAAAAGTTGCCTTTTCCTAAGTTCTTATGAATTATCTTTCACATCTTAGACCTTGATGGAAAATATCACGAGAACAAAGCGGTTAGGAAAAGGAAATAGGAGGTAATTTTTTGGACTGTTCAACCACAACCCTAGTCTGTGATTTCTGACACTAGTGCATGAGAATATGGTATAAGAGACGACATTTATGGTTGGCTGTAACAGTATTCACACTCCAAAGGTTGCTACTGCAATGCAAGCTCTTGTCACACAGGAGCTGTTTAAAAGAAACATGGAGCAGAGTCTTTGCCTGGGGATGTTGGCCTGGGTCTGTCATGTTTGTGGAGACAGACTCAAGCATGAATACTGGGGACATATGCTCTGCCCAGTTCAACCATATGCCCATTCTGCCGCTGCTGTTTCCAAACAAACTCCATCGCTTTAGCACAACAAGTCTGTGACTGCTTGGAGTAGTATTAACGCAGACCGTGATCCACAAATATACATTACTTTATTCATTAGCTGGGTATCTCCTAATAATCAATACTGAGACTGAGATTATATTAACGCTGACTTTTTTTTTGTTTTGTTGCTAGATTTGTTGCCTCACAAAGTTTTTTGTTTGAGACATTCAATCTGATGGAGTTTTATTTGACAGTAGCTTCCAGCTGTGACTCTCAAGATGTCATGATATCTCACCACAGCTGCCAACACTCCCAGGAGTTGTTCCATTATTCAGTGTCTACAGATCAGCTTCAGAATTTGTCTCCAGATGACCTGTCAGCAGAGTCTTTCTCTCTGTTGATCTGCTTTGGGAGAGATAATAACCAAGAAATCGTGTTTACGGCTGGATTTTGCTAAACTGATAAATTCAAAGTCAAAATCCCACGTAACTAAGATTTGCTAGAGGGAGACGGACACAGATTCAGGTTTTGGGGGAAAAAAGACGTGCACGATGTATCCATTTCAACTCGTGCACTTTAAACTCTTTGTAAACATGGATACACTGTCGCTCTATTTTTGAGGCTTTCCCCTGGCAGCTTACAAATGCTTTACATGGAAGGCTGTATATTTTACATCTCAGTGATAGACATTCACATCCCACTATCATGTAAAGCTGTTTTCTATCAAATACAACCCTGAAACTGAGTATGCATGAGCCCTGCATGGACTGCCAAACACTTGGCAGAAAAACCCTTTTCATATTCTGAAGGGAAGCCATTCTTTGAGTGTCCCATGGCTGTGTGCACAAATGCCCTCCCCTCCGCTTTGTGCTGTTGGATACACTGCCAAGGGTAATGCACTCTCTCAGGGTGTTGTTGCTGTGTTAGTCAGTAGGGGGCACTGTGACTATGTGTCAGTGCTGCGCCTGTTGATTTCCTCCTGCAGTAGCTGAGTGGAGGGGCCTCAGCAACATTATATCTGTCTTTTCTCAGGAGCTTTCATAGCTGGGAGAAAATCACTGTGTTTGCTGATGATAATGCAATTAATTAAAGAGCCAATCATTTTAGCCCGGCACGTCTAAATTTGAATGGAACTTGTGACATATTGCTGTGCGTTGTACATGCTGACGCTGGGCTGTGTCTCTGCTCATCATCAACAAACTTATTTTGTTTTTCTGTGACTGACCGGCATAATGCAAATCATGTTTTCTTATTAGTTTTGATATTCAAGGTGGTGCATAACAAGGCAGGGGGAGAACCAAACAAAAGCACAAACAAACACATACCCTTCCCTTGTTGTCCTTCTGCAAGATTCTTTTAAATTGAATTCTGCTTCTCTTCCTCTTTGCGTGTAGTGGTGAGGCTTAATGTATGTCTCCCTGTGTACTGTAGCCGGGGGCAGCTCACTAGATGAGATCCTGTTCCCCTGCCAGATAGAGGCCTCTGCTGCCATTAGTGTAGCGGTGGAGTTAGGAGGTTGCTCACACGCTGCCAGAAAAGGAGACAGACGAGCAGGGAAAAAGACAAACGGGGAGGAAGGCATGCAGAGTGGAAGGCAGGGATTCTAACCAGCGTCCTGGGCTTTACCGCCAGTCTGAGGGAATGAATGAAGACAGTTTAGTCCCAGATCTCCTGTAATGCACCCCTCTACTGCACTCTGTGCTTCTGTACAAGATGGATAGCATGACAACACCCGGGTAAAAGGGAGGCGGTGTAAAGCATGTGTACGCATCACAGGGAGGGCGTGTGCATTTGTGTGTGCGCCGACAGGGATAAGGGCATTGGTGTGAGATCCAGGCGATGAATATTTTCGTATGGCTTTCCTGTGAAACTGCAATGCTTCTCTGATGTCAGAGGAGACACAGAAGAAGGAGACAGAAAGAAAGAGAGGGAGAGTGAGAGATAATTAGACAACCAGAGAGAGATAGAGAGAGCAGGGGGAGTAGTAATACCGTCAGCAGGAAATACTGCTGGGGGCTTTCAATTTTCTTGCCTTCAAGCTTGAAAAGAAAAAAAAAAATCATGTAAGGTACTCTTGCACAGCCTGTAATATGAACTTGGTGTGTGCATGATTTTTCTTTCAGTCTGTCCACGGGGATCCTATTCGCTCTCCACTGAAGCAAAGTGCAGGCTGTTTGTAAACCATGCACAGTCAAATCTCCAGACGGGCTGTGCTCCTGTGTGAAACTGTATAATGTATCTCTGATTGACTGATTATGTACAAGCTAAAAACATACACTGTTGCTCACTCCATTTACTCTGAGAAATTACCATTTTCTCCAAAAACAACATGCGATTTGAATGCAGCAGCTGTAGCCAGATTAATGTAGGAACATGGATTGTTTGCGAGTGCATTTGCAACACCATCTACTTCCTGATGTTTGGGTTTTGTGATTGTCATTCGTCAATCACGGATCATGATGCTTGTTGCCCTGGCAACTCCACCGTCAGCTCATTTGTACCAAGTCTGTGAGATGTGTTTCTGAGAGGCACTTTCCATCAGCTGTGAATATTGACAGCTTGAACAAAAATAGGTTTTTGAGAACATGCACTTCCCAGTTTCCCTTCCCTGACTGGTCGCAAACATCAGGTTGAGGAACTAGAAAGCTCGCCTCAATCTGAGGTAGGTTGGACACATGACAGTGATTTCCACTTGGTGGTCAAGAAAAGAGGCAGCAGGTATGGCCGAGCAGGCAGAAGGTAAATCATGCACAATCACAGAGAATCGCTGGGAAAAAATACTGGAACGAGAGTTAAAGATGAACTGCTATGATCTGATAACAGACAGTGACTTAAATACAGGAGGAGGCAGAGAAACAAAGGACGAGCAGGTGAAACACATGCAATCGTAGATAAAAGTTTTGGCAGTGACACAAGTTGACTCTTTGCATAAATGTGATGTATTTGCCAATAAAAGTCTTTGAAACTTGTGAAATTCTTATATTCTTCCTCAATATACCACACACGCAGCAAGGTCTGCGAAAACAAAATTGGTGTCACTCACTGCCGAAACTTCTGGCCACGACTCTGTTGCTGAAACGAGAGATGTCAGACACACGACAAAATAAAACAGGAAATGCTGAAAACATGACCTAAGACAAAGAGCGGGTCCTGACCTTTATATAAATATCACTTTGGAAATAATAATTAGACCACATGTGATTTTTTTCAATATAAATGGCTTTCCAATGACCTTTTCATAGTCTGTCTTTTGGAATATTAATCGTTTCTAGATTGTTTTCAGATGTTCTTAATGTTACTTATTGAGAAAAGTGGGGTTTTGTTATCATTAATTTAAATACAGCTTGTTTCTTTATTAAATTTGTAATTCATATTTCATGTTAGTTTTGGACACAAGAAAACGCTGGTGACATTTATGACAAATGTTCACTTTTCACTACTTTGTCACAATGGTCCAACAATTATTCAAATCAAAGGTGTATCTTCTGAGTGTTGAGTAAAAGATAGGAAGATTAAAAAATGAGTTAGGATTATGTTTTTTTCTCTGGCGATAACCAGAACTTGAAGTAGAAGATGCTGTAAATAGTAATAGATAATAACATAATAAACACATCTCTATAAGAAGCTGTGTCACTCCGTTGGTTTTTGTTATGTTTAAAACACAATAACTCAGGAATGGTTTCCCAGAATGTTTTGAAATTTGGAGAAATTAATACTAACATGGTACAATGTATGGGCATCTCAAATGTTTGGTAAAGACATATATTTAAAAAAACTGTTGGGTCTGACAGTGATTGTTTATTTATTTTTTATTTATTATTGTCCCAATGACATAAAAGAGCATTAAAGGGTTAAACTCTAGTACCTGTCTTAATCTATCT
>JAPQRN010000018.1:10732822-10743417 GCA_037367275.1 Coranthus polyacanthus
TACGGACTGTAAAGCCCTTTGAGGCAAATCCTGATTTGTGATATTGGGCTATATAAATAAAATTGAATTGAATTGAAATTGAATCCCTGCAGTTGTGGCCTTGACTGGTCTTGAAATACAATTCGGAGGCCTCTTTGAGATGAGACACGGTAAAGGTGGTGGTGAGGCTGAGAACTTCAAAAAGTTGTCTTAGGACCGATCTTGAACATCTGTGACCACTAACTGGCTAAATTCTATAAGTCACGTGAGAGGGCGATGTCACCAAATAAACCACAAGATGATGGCAGAATGTTAGGCGCAAATTCAGGCCAGAGGAGGGACAACCGTACATGGACACGGTACAAGTCAGCTGTGCCTGTAGTTTGAGTACGCCCTTAAAACAGAAAGTATCTTGCCTTTACTTTTTAGTAATATATACACCATGTTTGTATTTGCTTTCTGTTCCTGTAATCTGAAGTATTGTAGACCTATTTCATGAGTAAACATGGAAAATGATTCTGAGTTTGTTTGAATCCATCACTTGTGTTCATGATGAACTCTCAAATAGTTGATGCAGCAGACATTCCCAAATATGTGCTTCTTGATTAAATAACACTTTACTCAATTGTTTACACTGCTGTGTGTCTAACGGAAAAAAAAAAAAACAACTCTTTGCAACAACAACTGCTTTGAGTTCCCTTTGTCTTTTTCTCTTTTTCGCCCCAGTTTGCATTTCTGACTTAACAGCAAAGGGGAAACAATGTCCAATAACTCTGACAGAGCAGAGAACAACAGTTCCCAGACAAACACTGCTTATTGTGTAAATGGGAAGGGAGCAGTGCTGTTTTTGCACCACATCCTAAACAAAGCAACTCTGTAGCACTGAAGAAACAGCTCGGTCTGAGGTTAAAAGCATGGTAAACTTTTACTAAGACTAAAACAAGCTGACTGAAAATGTAAATATACTGTAGGTCTCCTTGATTAAATGTGCAGTCATTTTCCAGACTGCAAGAGTTGTTTAGGGGTTTGCATGTAATGAATTCAGCTGTAAGACATGATCTCAGCATTTCTAAAGGCAAAAGTGTTTATACCTGTCCTTTATAATTATATATAATTATAACATGATTATTATATAAGCTAATCTAATCACAAAACACCTGTGATTAGTCAAAGTCTGCATCACAGGGTAGATTTAGATAGAGTCCACTGAAGTGGGTAGAATATTTATTTCCTCTCGGACCATTTGAATTACATTATGCTGAAAGGTAATGATGGAATTTTAGCACAATGACACCAAGGAACCTACCAAGCGCTGCAGCTTTAAGAAGTTATTTGTGTGTTTTGTTTCCCCTCAAAAGCATTAATGTTGCTTTAGGTGTCTTAGTTGAAAACACAGAAAGTAATGGTGGTTTTGAAAAATACATTTAGAAGTTCAACTTTGCCGTACTGACTCACATATACTTATGAACGTCGAACCAAAGCAGAGGTGGTTGTTAGGAAGTCATTAAAATAATTCACTAATTCTGATGTTCGAGAGAAATGGAAGTGTCCTGTTCTCTGATTATTAACATTTACATTTATGTATTGCACAGCAGTCCTACTGAATGTCAGTGAAAATGCACACTAACAGAGTGAATGAGTTGCTTTACCTTTCTGCACTACATAAATTGCTGTTAAAATGTTCAACTTGGTAGCTTTACTGAGTATCTTTTACCTTTGCAAAGCCGGTGACAGAAATGGCAGGTTATTTTCTCTGTGAAGACAGCCAAAATTACTTTAAGTCTCCATTGGACAAAACAATTTTCTATAATGAAGAAAATTGGGCACCTCGCTAATCTAGTACCTCTCTAAAGAGACTGCACTGTGGGAAGGTGGGATGCCTTGTGCGGACCCCTCTAAATGACTTAAGAAGTGGCTCCATTATAGATCTATATGTCAATGCAACCCCGGCTCAGCCTTTGACAAACACAAATTGCCAAGCCATTTGGCAGCCCCTTTTACCTCATTACATATGTATTTATTTCAGCAGCTTCTCTTTTCATGCTGTCTGCTCCTGTCAGAGGCTGTGCATTGGTGTGCATCAATAACAGGAACATTTCTGACTGGTGCTGATAGCAATACAGCAACCAAAGGGAGAAAGAGTCAGACAGAGACAGACAGAGAATATAGAAGAAAGAAACAAGGTAGAAACAGACTGCGATCGCCAAGATGCTTCTAGCGACCCACCGCGCACCACTCTGTGGCCATTTCTGAGCTGTTCATATGCTGGACGTGTGCATATGTATTCTACACTGTCGAGGGCACTAATCGAAAATCACCAGTAAGCACAAATGAAACGCTAGCTTGCTGGCTTGACTTTAGCTTGACTTTGACTGAAATAATGGGAAAAGAATTTAAAAAGCTGAATCTATTCTTTAGTGCTTTCCTCTTAATGTAGAATTATCTGCCAGTCATTAAGAGACTATAGGTAGCGGTAGCTCCTCAGTGAGATCTAAAACATTAAAAAAGGTTGAACTTGAAGCTGTAATGTAAAGTGCTACCCTTATTTCGAGTCTTGCAAAAAAAAAAAAATTTCTTCCAGGATGTCTTTTTTTTAAAAGTTGCAAAGGGAAAGATGTAGGGTTGGTTAAATGTGATCCTTTTATGTTAAGAGTTTAACCTTCAGCCTGCTCTGAACACTCTTGGACATTGGGCCAAACTCAATGACCCAATGACTTCGATGTGTTCCGGTCATAGATTGTATAAAAAGATGGACGCTGCGACGCTGTTTCCTCCCGCATTAAGCCAAACTCTGGCAGTGACGGGAGCTGCCATGTTGCCTGTGTGACACAATTTGAAGCCAGTGTCTGCGCACTAGAGATGAGGAGACGTCACATGTGCCCGCTGGCCACCTGATTGGTTACTGGGTGCATGTCTGATGGATTTGAGACCGTCATTGGAAAGACGATGCTTTGAACACAAATCTAGCTGATGAAATAGACCTAAAAAGTCAGCAATCGTGTTTGGGAAAAAAAAAAAAAAAACATTAATTCGATGTGTACTTTGAGTTTTTAGTTTGACCCATAGTTAGACCCATAAAATAACAATGAGGGGGTGGGGTTTATGACTTACAATTCAGCCAGCCACCAGGGGGAGATCGAGACATTTTGGCTTCAAATTTGAAGTGTTCTCATGACGTCCACCTCTATGTACAGTCTATGGTTCCAGTTAAGGCTGTTAGGGCTTAGGGCTGTCCCACTGTCAAGTGCTTGAAGGCTCTGTTACAGACGTTTTGAGCCCTTTATGCACACTTTGTGTAAGTCCGCAACTCTGCAGACTTTGCCTGAGGGAATTACCCACAGTTCATAGTGTTATAACATCAAACGTGGGTTTACCAGGGAAACCCTGAAGCATAAAAGAAACCCAGTAAACAGACATATCGTATAACGGATGCGCTGGTGTGTCTAAATTTACAAAGAAACATTACATTAACAAGGATTTAAGATGGTACATTAAAAACACATGAAATCACAGCAAAGCAAGCATATGCTGTAATTCATACTTCATTTATTCTTCGACCATTTCTTTAAATTCTTACTTGTCTTTTATTTTAAATTTGATCTCTCATTTGTTTTAGTTTTTCTAATACCCCTTCTTTTTTCAATTCTGAGATGTCTTGGGAGCAGTTAAGTTCATATTTCTGATCCAAACATGATCAGTTCAAGTCTATTCAATAAATGTCCTGGTTTGGCCCTCGTTCTAGTTCTACGTTTTGCCCCCCCTGTGATTGAGTTTGACACCCATGCTCTAGAGGCAATATAGCGCAAAGCACATGCTTCCTCATTTCTACTGTGTGTGTCACTGACAGGTCTGTTACAGGTGATAGGATGAAAGGTCTGTGTGAATGTGCGTGTATTTGCCCAGAGTTTTGTCTCTCAGACAGAACTATGTAGTAAGTGAGAAGAGAAGAAAGAGGAGAGAACTGTTGTGTTGTTTTTATATTGTTCTGCCTACGTACATGCCGTGAGGCTGTTATTGGCTGGAGATTCAAACTCACTGCCCTAAGGTCGGCACCTAGAAACATCCTGAACACAGCAAAACAAGAGGAAAATAGAAAATAGAGGCAGAGGGCAGGGTCTCTGCAGGTAAATACACCACCAGACACTGACAGAGGGTCAGAAGTGATGACTGAGAAGGATTATTAGACTCTATAAAGTGTTTTTTAAGGAAAATGTTACATACTTGTACTGTTTTGACAAAAAAAGTAAACTGATTATTTGGCAAATGGCTTTCATCCACTCTTTAGGGCAAAAGTGTGGAAGAGCTTCAGATCAGGCAATCCGTTCCTTAAGTACCTTGGCTGTGAAGAGAGACTAATTTGATGAGTGTAACAATGATGTTAAAACCTTCTCAGTCACCAGATCTTAACATAATTCACCTATGGGATCTCTTGGACCCATGTGTTAGACAGCTCTCTCCACCACCATCATCAAAACACCAAATGAGGGAATATCTTTTGGAAGAATGGTGTTCATCCTTCCAGAAGACTTCACAGACTTGTACAATCAATGCCAAGGCACATTGAAGCTATTCAGGAGGCATGTAGTGGAACAACACCTCACTAAGACACTTTGTGTTGGTTCTTCCCTTAATTTGTCACCTGCCTGTATGTGTTCACAGTCACTGTGTGCTGGGCCTTTGCAGGCGTCTTGTGAGATGACTAGTCAGAACAGAGTGGGTTTTCTGGGAGGATGAAATGTCTGAAATGGTCTGCTACAAAAAAACAAAAAAAAATCTAAGAGACTGCACAACAGCTTTAAAAAACAGATTTAAATAAGGAGTTGTTTGAAAGGTAAAGCATACAAAGCTACTCTAGTAGACACAAAGAATGAGAACGTGACACTGAAAATGTGCACAGTAGATCAACTTTAAGTAAAAATGCCTGTTATGATTTATATGTGACTAAAGCATCACATTTGTTTGTATGTGCTCACATTGGACAGATATCGTATGTCCCACTGAGGACGCATTTAGAAAGGAGATGGATCTGTTTTGTTAGTCAGCTTTAGGCTGCGAGCGACAGCACTATCACAGTTACAAATAGCCATGATCAGGGAGAGAACTTTGAGAATTGATTTATAGTGAAGCAGGCATTTGCTGCAATTTAATAGAGCAGCAAGGCTGCCTGCATCACTGATGTTACATTTCTTTGTCTAATAAGATACAGCTCTAACCAGCTCATATGAGATGATTTCAGTTTTTTTGCATTCATTCTGAAATTATGGGTAGGCGACTTACAACACAGAGGAACCTGCAATCAGCAGCAGCATGGCGTGTTTAGGTTAGGTTATGGTTCTGTGTTTAATTATACGACTGAACAGATAGGCTGCACACATCACACTGTGTTTGGCTGTCAGCTAAAACACACAAAAAACAATCAAAATAAATAAAATAAGACCTGTTTAACTATAACTGTTTAAATAAGGTTTCACTGCAGAATTATATTTAAAAGGTTTTAGATACTGAAATTTTGAGACCCAGCTAAGCAAGAAAATCAGATTTGTCAACATACTGGCAGGCAGTCCATTCACAAAATATGGTTTGAAAATTTCGCATCACCTTCTTCTTCTGAGTTACACTGTTTCATTTTTAATTTGTCACATGTAATAATACACAATAATAATCCTCTGTGACAATCTTGCAAGCACTGGCTGCTTAAAAATTAACAATTGTTTTGTGTGAAAATACTGTTGCTGTTGAATAATGTAAAACAGGCAATATTTTTTACTTCTTATCAGAAAAAACGAGCATTAAGCCAATTGTGCTTCTGTGTTGCACTACAAGAGGATGATTTAAAGTCCCTAAAGTCCCTTAAGCCTTGTTCCTTACATTTAATAAGTTTGTAAGAGAATATACGGTTTAAAGATGAATTTAAGTGGTTGTAAACAAAACATTTTGAAGAATTTAATCACACAAGATCACAAAATGGTCAATCTCCGTGCACAGAATGAAAACTGCAAATATGAGTCCCAATGAGGTTTTGGGACGAGATCTTTTCAGGGTGATTATGAAGTGACACTGACTAATAAATAATACATGATGCTGTAGATTGTGTGTTCGGTCTGTGGTCATTCTTTTTTTCTTGTTTATAGATCAGTGGTCACTGAGGCTACACCAATCTCAGTTTGGGGTTTGCTTGTATTTTTGAATGATGCCATACCTTTATCTTTATTCCTGTACCTCTCTCTGAGAATACTGTGGCTTTCAGCCACATATCAAAAAAAAAAAGCTTTTCTCTAAGTAATCACTTGCAAGACAAATGGTTGGCATTGAGACATCTTACATCCCTGTCTAATTAATGGCTCCCTTCTTTCCACCCTGTAATAATTCAAGATGAAGGACAATAAATAAATGGTGCTGCCGCGCTGCAGGTTTTTCTCTCAGAATGAGGAAGGATTAAATTAAAGGTAAGGCTTTGAGCCCATATTTTCCTAAGTTTTTACATCTACTTCAATTAAACTGTAAAGTCAAGGTGTTGCTGTTACACAACGGGGATTGGACTGTACTGGGTTTAATACTATAATATAATAATAACTTTTCAAATGACGCACCTTTTAAGTATTGATGTAGACAGCAAAAAAACCTGATCGACCATTTTACCCCACAAGAAAAAAAAAATGACAAGCAAAATCAGGCGGATGGGCCAACAGAAGAAAAACAAAAAAGCAATTGAAAAGCTCTGAATACCTCAAAACAGTGATATATATTAAGTATTTATTCAACTTAATTCAATCAGCAAGAGAGTGAAAAAATACCAAGAACTTTAGTCAGACTTTTTATTATCTTATGAAACAATACATTCACATTGATCTTGCATTCACATTTATTTCTGTGGGTTAGTTGGCGTGTGCCCTGAAACACTTTACTGATATATCCGCAACAGCCTAATGAATGGAAAGTGTGAACTGCTTGAAAAAAAAACAAAATTTCATGAAATTTGACCTCTCGTACGCACAGACAGAGCGTCCTACAGCAACTGCACCCTCAGAGCTGATGAGGAATGTCGGCTGCTATTTTCTTTCTCGCTGTGTTCAAAGTGCTTTCTCCACGTCACCTCTCACCTTCTCTGAAGCTTCAGCCAATTAGGATGGAAAACAAGGTTAATATTTCATATCTCATTCCCTGAGAGGAATCCTAACCATGTCCGGACGCCCGACAATGAGCTACTACCGGATTCTTTTACAACCACGTGCCACCTTTAGGAGATGACATTCATGGAAGTGACTGGCCTTGAGTACACGTGAGCAGATTGTGGGGTTCCTCAAAATCTGTTGCAAGAGCAACACTTAACCAACATTAACTTTAATATACCTAAACAATACAGCAATAACACAGTCACATAATATGGCTCTGTATTTAACAGTATTCGATATATACTGAATGGTCATTTTGACATTTCAAACTCCCGATATGAGAGGCTGTAGCAAGTATGGGAAACAATATAGATATGAATCCTGGTTCCTGTTCTCCTGGTTATTGTAAGGTAAAAAGTCAACATGAAAATACAAGAAAAGATTTGTAAGCTGCAAAGACTGCAATGTAAAGACAGTGCAGAACCATTCTTTTTCTAACATCTTCTATTGAGAAAAACCTATCATCTCCCCCTATCATATTCCATTAAAGCTCCACAATATACCACACCAACAACCACAACACAAATCACAGCAGACCATCTGTTTGTCATCATATTGTACCCTGAGGCTGGTGTTGTGTCCTTCCGTTAAAAGCCATCTTCCCAAAGCAAATATTTCCAATAGTAAAACACAGGGGAGCTTTTGTAAAAGCCTGTGGAATCCGTCCAAAAGTACTGTCCCTCTGTCCTGCATCTGTCAGCCTGTCTGAATGTCCGCTAATATGAACAGAAGTGTGAGCCGAATCCTGTTTGAATTCTTTGATGGTGTCAGATATAAACCGGAGCAGGGGCCAACACACGGAGCCGTGCAGCTTCATGTGGCTGTAAATTAAACAATACAGAAAGCACAGCAAGGGGTGTTAATGCAATCTGTAAAATGTAACTCATTTTGAATCTAAGATTCTCACAGGCACTGATACTCACAGGCACTCATAGAAGCTGCTTTATAGCTATTGGTATGAAATGTATTCACAAGAGGCCACTGGAATATTGCCATTGTATAGATATTCATGGAGCAAGATGACTACTCTGTTGTGACAAATGACAGCTGCTGGCAGACTAGCTTAAATGTGTTCATAATGCATCAGGCTGGTTGACATGTTAAACCAACTTTATAGATAGAACTCAGTCCAACATAAATAATATGGCAGTGCCAGCTTACGAAGACAAAATTTAAGACGCAAACCAGGTGATAAATAAGCAGTCATAGCCATCCCTCAGCTAAAATGTCCTATTTCATTGTGTTAGGTATTTGTAGCAGTATTTCCAAGTTTTTCAGGTTATGTGTTTTACATTTAACATAAAATAAGTCTATAGTTAATGTTAATACTTTGTCACATGACAAAAATGCACACGGCAAACCAAGATATGTTTATTTTACTAAAGGAAACAACATAAAATATGTTGAAACGGATGGAGTGTGTCAGTCAGCAGCATCAGTAGTGTAAGGGTGGATGGGTGAGTGTATGGCGTAGTGTGGCGTTGCAAGGTGTAGAACAGAACAAAAAGCAGAACGTGGTGCAGCGGCAGCCAGGGCAGGCCAAGGAGAGAGGAAGCAAGAGGCCTGCCAGGCTGGTGGTGGGTCCTTTTATACCAGGAGCGTGAGCCCAAAGGCTCCAGACAAGGAACACCCACAACCTGGAATAAAACAAACTACAATGGTTAAGCCTACCCTAACACTGAACCCATTAGGAATGTACAGCAGAGACCAGCACAACTTTGTTAAATAGATATTCATCTTCACGTAATGCCAACTTTTCAAAGACATACCTGTCGCCCTGGGGTATGTATGTGATGAGGGTTAGGCGGTCAGAATCACACCTGCATTATATTAGTGAAAACACAAAAAGGCACATAAATTCAGCTCTTAGAATAGAGTAGACAATAGTTGAGTTATTTAAATAATATCATAAGGCTATAATCTGTAAGAAATGATCACATGCAACACATTAATCAATACACAGTATATACAGTTCACTGTATTCAAGTTTTGAATTCCTCAATTCTTAAAATCATTTAGACTTGTCATCACTAATTGAGCGTAGCGTTAGTTCAGACAAGCCACGAAGTCAAGTTCAGCCCAGATATCAGTACATGACTGATAGCAGTGATCTCAATGCCAGCCCACGTCAGCTGATGCGTCTTCTGCACATCCTGTTGGATAATCTCATTCAGGGTGCCATATTCAAATTGTTTAGCTAACATTGTTGCTTCAGCCAGCTACCTTCACTGCTCTTCATAACCCACCTCCACCTTTTCATCTGACTTAACCAATGTCATTTTGTTGTCATTGATGCCTGCTCTGTTCTGTCCCCTATGGGGGGGGTGTGTCTTGATGCTGTCTCCCTGCCCAGGCTTTTATGTATGCTCATGGCGGAGCAGGAAGGTGTGCATTTCCTAGGCTTTCCACACATGCATGTGAAAGGGCAGGGAGCTCCCAGAACAGAGCACATACCGCCACATATAACATGAAATGCTTTACTTTTGACGAAAGTGGTCCTCACTGAAATGTGGTCCTCGCACACTAAAATCTGTGCTGCATATTTTTGTTTTTCTCTAAAGCATGACTTTGACAGGTGTCTTAGGACAGGACCAGCATTCCTCTTCACTGAATACAGGTAAACCCTCTTCCCATTTGGTGAGGTACTTGCACAAACTTTTTGCCTTTTTGACAGGTATTCCATCCCTCTCCTGTTCATCCATCTTTGAATCATCGCTTTGCTGTTCTTCTTCTTCTTGTTTTATATCAGTGCAGAAGACAACAATACTTCTTATTTCTTACTGTTAATAACAAAGAGATGTGAGACATTTAGGATTTCTGGATTTGATGTAACTTGCCTGATAGAGGCAGGTCATTAATTTAAATTCGAATGCACAGTTGTTATTTGAGGCTCTTTCTTCTTTGACTAGTAAATTTATGCTTTCCTCGGGCCCTCATATTGTGTCGATATTGATTCTTTTCTCATTTTCCTTAAGCTTTATACTTTTTCTTTAGGTCTGTCTGGTCTGCTTCATCTCCATCTCTTCTTTATGACTGAACTGGATTCAGCAGGTGAATCAATCAGGGATCAGCGCCTTCACCTGGATTCACCTGAGCAGGCTGATTGATGGAGACAGTAGATGCTCCTGATATCCTCATATTTTGTCCACTCTGTAGATTCGCCCTGCCGGGTCCTCACCGCTGCTCTCTCTGCTGAGTGCATATGGGCTGGGGGGTGATGGATGTTCAAGCCTTTTAAATGGGAGAAAAAAGGACATGAGGACAGATGAGCAGAAGAAGGATAGAAGGAAGAACACACAAGGAGGGAGGAAGGTGAGCAAGGAGAACAGGAGAATGCTGACCCAGCTGTTTTCACACACGTAGAAAAGTTGTTTGTGTGTGTGTGTGTGTGTGTGTGTAATGAAACGTTGGCCAGCATCCGGCTGCAGCTAGTACCTCCACATC
>JAPQRN010000018.1:10753459-10765798 GCA_037367275.1 Coranthus polyacanthus
CACACACACACACACACACACACACACACACACACACACACACACTGCGTTGCACAGAAGCCCTTCCACTTTTCCACCTGGTATGGGAATATAAATGATCAATTTCCCAAGCTGAAGTAGAAATGCTCATAGAGGAAAATTAAATCCCATGCCTGAGGCTGATGGGATATTTATCTCCCCCATTTTATCTACTGCTCTCTTCCTTCAGCAGTTGGCACATTTTCCATCAGTGGCATTCTCCTTCAATCAGTTGCAGTGTGTGTGTGTACACGAAGACACAGTGCTCCCCTCTCCAAGCAAGTCAGGGTTTTTAATTTAGTAGATGCACCTTGGAACTCAGATGAATTTAAAGGGAAGCAGAACACTGTAACTGCACAGCCTCTCTTCCATAACAAAGCAGCATGTGGGAAAAGAACAAAGACAAAGAAAAAAACATGTTTTCTTAATTTCCACAAAATAGATTTGATGGCTGATAGATCTTAATGGCTGGAGAGAGTTCAAACACTTACTCACCCTGTTAAGAGATACACTGCTCTGCTCTTGGTCTGCAGACAATAGTTGATGATCAGTTGCTGATTTGACCACTGTCATCACTCAGTCACCTCCCTGTAATTATACCCCTGACTAAAGAGAGACATGGCTATTTGATGTTTAGAACAGTTTTTTTTTCTTCTTAAATTTTGATTCTGTCATTGAAGTAGCTGTCAGTACTAGCAAGTAGCTCATGTGATAAAAACCCCTTCCTATCTCCTCCTTGTCCTATCGATGGAAAGCAGTATTGACTGGTGTGGTGATGTGGAGGGAATTGAACTGCAGGAGGCTGGTGGAGTCGGCGGATGTCCATGGCCATCTGGATTCATCAGCCGAGCTGACTGTCAGAGGCCTAGTGATTGTACTGGCAATCAATGAGCCCTTTAAGTAATGCATGGTTCCACAGAGATGCATGCAGATGACATGTTTAAGACAGGGTCACAACAAGGTTTCTAATGAGAGCTGTGGATGACTCCCATAGGCCTAAAAAACACTTACTGACACCTGGGAAATGGAGAAAAAAGGTGATGTCTCACATAATGGAAGCATTTGTAAGACATCACATATTTCATTAGTTTCCCGGCAGGGATAAGTGAAAAATCCATCAGTATTCTCATGTACCACACAGCTGGTGCAAATGAGAGTTGGTTTGATCTTGCGCTTTTAAAAAAATCATCAGTATTATTACTACTCAAGTGAAATTTGAATGAGTACTGTATTTATACGGTTTCACACATTCACAGCTGGGAGCTTCATAATGAAATAGCCCTTCAACTGTTGGTCACTGTGTTATCTCTTACAGATCCCCCCATTCTAACCATGTAACAGTCTACACCGAGACCACGCTGAGTCAAAGCAATTCTGAAGGATCCACCCACATAAACAAGTTCTATCATTAGTTCCAGTGCTATAGCTCCGTGATAGTTGTGTGTGTCTTTAGGGATGCACTGATTGTGATTCTGCACTGATTCTGGGCTGATGATGATACTGATTTAAAATAACAATTAGATTTAGTTTCTTGTTGTTTATTCCTCCTTTTGAGCCAGGGGAACAAAGAAATCTTCATTCCAAAACAAAACCCCCCACAAAAAAACAGTTTTTTCAGCAGTTTCTATCTTCAGTATCTTTGAATGAGCGCATATTCAGTCATCTCATTTATGAAAGAACCTTTAATATAATGCAACAGATGAATATCAGCTACTGCCATCTCTGAATGCCGTCTTATTTGCTGATTGTTGCGAACGAGGCTGATATTGATAGATTAGCATTTTACTCGTATCCACAGGTCAAAAAATTCCTGACTGTAGCATAGAGGAAAAAATCATCCTTTCAGAGGAAAATATAGACTATGAAAGATAAATAGAGGAAAATGCTACAACATGCAATAATTAACCCAGGCTGAACACCGATTAAACTAAACAGGGCACTATACCACAAAGGACCATTACATTCAACAATGAGACTGTGATAGCAACCTGCATGCCAAATTGGACTCATATTGGGTTCATATAAATTACATCTGTTTGATCAAGAGCAACAATTTAACAATGTGGGCACTTAGAATAATATCAATGTGTAATCGGAAAAAAAACAAAAAAAACAGGCAAAGTGCAAATAGGTGGTAACTAAGCTAAACACGGGTTAAAGATGTGGTCCCTTTCAAGCTCTGGTTAAACTGAACAACATAATGAGATCGACACAATAACATCATCGCGGTCAAATAATAGCTTTATTTATGTCAAATATGATGTTAAACAGTGAAAAAGTACATGCAATCCTAGGCCTTCACACACTGGGAACGTGATGAATAAACTGCCAAAAAAAAATGCAAATGACTTGCCTGTGAGTACTTCACATCAGAACTATTCATACCAGCCACAAAGTGAATTTCCAACAGCTGCCACTCTTGTTTCATTTTAAGATCTGTATAAGTTTGTGTCATGTATCTTCCAGTATCTTATGTTACTTTGGGTAGTTGTGGTTCAGTGCCCAGGTGGAAAGCTAGACAGAAACCGCGTTCCAAAAAAAAAAAAGAAGTTACTTTTTCTTTTCTGTCATGACAAAAACAACAATTTAATGTTGCACAAAAAAAGCCCTCACAGTGTACTGTGACTTTGTTTTTAAGAGGATAAATTCCCCATCCTTGTAGCTCTTATTCAAATGTCCATAATTAATCTCTGTTGCAGAAATTGAAAGTGAGAAGGTTCTCCGCTGACGGAAAGCCTCAGGATGCATCCAGTACCTATCTGTGATGTGCTGCTGAGGTCCGTGTCTCCCTCTCATTTTCTCCTATCCCATCTCTTTTTCTCTTAGTATGTCTAATCTCTTTTTATTCTTTGTAGATCGCCATTCATAATAGTGTCAGTGCTGTGAATATCTTTCTGCCCTCCACTGCTCTACATTTTTTTTAATAACACTGCTTTATAGTGGGCCTTCTGGACAGAGTCAGCCTCCTATTAACCACACACAACTCCATCTCTGTGTCCAATCTCTTCTTCAAGTGAATTCTATTAATATCCTTTTGACAGCTGTCTGTGATGTGATAATATTGTCAATTTTTCACCCCCCCCTCATTGTGGGTGAGATTCCATGTGTATGGTAAGGGGAGGGGGCGTAGCGGTGTTGAGATGTACTGGGGGGCAAGTAAGTGATGCATTGGTTTGTGTGGCTGCAGAGCTCAATGTCTCACAGGGCTGTTTGGCTGTTTGTATCATGGTTGCTCTGGCATGATGCCTGACCGCTTTTTCCGGTGGGGATTTTGTCACAGTTATTCACACCACCTTTATATGACGGCGACATGAAATAACATGCAGTCCTGCAGCCAGGGGTGGACAGGGGAGACAAAATCCAAATAAAGAGGGCGCATCTGGCTGCACAAACAACTGGGAACAAGCGTTCGAGCTGCCTGCGATGGTGACCTTGAGCTGAGCTCTGGAAGGAACGGCCGAGCTGAGCCCCCAGAGCGCTGAGGTGAATATGGAGTCCTGTCAACATGAGAAATGTCGTGAGGCTGTTGTCTTGCAATAAAAGAAGTCATCATTCTCCACAAAACATCCAAAAGAATACCGCCACTGCCTGTAGCCCAACAACCTGGAGAAATGAACTATTCAGAGATGTATGCATTTCACAGCAGCGGCTTGCTATTGGATTTTTGACATTTATTAAAACAATGCGAATGAACGCACCGAAATACAGTCCATCACGAGACAACAGAGCTTTTTATTATAGTTGACTATTAATGGTCAATTTGGCATTTGCTGTAGCTCTAAACTACCTCCAGGCGGTGCAGCTGTTTATTTGAGGTGGGGGCTGGGTAGGAAGCAAGGATGTGAAGCTGTTTAGTTTAACTGCATCAGCATTTCACGCTAGTAAAATATCACGATTTACAGTTATGGGTCCTTTTCAGTTGCTTTAACCGCTGTGGTAAATCTCAGCGTTGTGAAAGAAATGGTTTAAAAACCTGGTACGAATGTGTTCACAATTGAAATCAGAGACATCCTGAAGCTAGTTTATTTATTGATACTGACAAATAACAGAACAGAAATTTGGAGGATTGAAAGTGTCAGAATTTAATCAGAAATGCTGCACCATCATTCAAAACAATCCTGTGACTGGTATAATTTGGGGACAGTAGCAGACGGAAAAATCTTTTCTTTTTTTTTTTATTATGACACATCATTTTTTAATATCAAAGAAAAGAGCAAGTATCCTCAATGATAGTGGGGGGGGTGGCAGAGCAAACATATAGCAGGTGAGAAACACAGTGGTCGAAAGCAGAGAGGGGTTAAACAGTATTGAAATGTTTGAAACTCCTTCTTGCCTTCCAAGCCAGTGACATTGACTTATGGTGACACCCTCCAGCCTGTTTTGCTTAGACAGTTAAATGACAAATGGTCCTGCCTGTCAGCCAGCATCTGTTATTCATCTCCAGCCTGGACTGGCACTGCCAGGCCTGCAGTCTGCATTGGTGTTGGCCTGGCAGACGCCTTTAGATCTGACTTCTCCTCACACCACCTTTATTGTGATCCAGTATGTGGTATAGTGCTCTACATAGAACCGAAATAACATATTTTTGGAATTATATTAACATACAGTTCACAATGTCAACTCAAGAAGTTGTTCTTCCCTGTGATTTTTAGATAACAATAGAATCATCAGCCTAAATTATAAAGTAAAGCATACCATCTGGCCTTTTAGACCCTGTAGAGTTGCCCTAATTACTCAAATGCACAAATGAGTTGCCTAATGCAGCTTTTCCCAGAATATAAATGCATGAGAAATGACTGCAGCATAGCGATGGTGATAAAAATACCACCAGCACAACTCAGCGAGAGGGACAATGTGAAAATTTAAGACAAGGCACACACACAAAAAAAGAAATGATAAGATAAAGGATACATTTAAGCAGTCAAAATTAGTGAGACAAATTTACAAATTAGAAATCGTTCCTGAATATGTACATTTGAGATTAGACTGAAGAATGCCAACATGCCGGTTTGATGTTGAGTTTTCTTCTCAGAAAACCAAATGACTCATTTCAACATTAAAATAAATTCCACATTCTGCCTTCCTTTCCGCCAGATGACACAAGTAATCTCCTTTCCTATCCTCTGTAGGTGGAATTAGATGTTAAGTCAAGGTTAAATGATCAAGTGTATGCAATGTATTGTGTTTGGACGCTTTGTAATGCACCATTTCTTCGATGATTATGGATCATAGGAGAGCAGCATAAGTACTGATGGACTGTTATCTTCAGCCTCTTTTCATTTATGATAGTTTTATTACACTCTCTCCTTCATGGATCATACTCTCACAGGCACAATACCACATAATAATTTATACTTTATTATATTCAACAACAGAGGTTAAACACACAGCACACAGTGCTGCCCTTGACGATTCTAAGGAGCCTATGTCTATTATGCTAAAGCCACACAAGTGAGTCTGCAACATGATTCTATCTGTCCAATTAGATGCACACTAGTTGGACAGAAAAGATGCAGGTGGTTTATAGTTCCTGGTGAGAAATGTTATTTACTGACATGAAGGTGTGCTTCAAGACCATCTTACAGTTTTCACTTTGCTGAAAGGAGGAGGTCTAGCAGGACTCAACAGACATTTGTTGTTAAGAATGCTGTGAAACTGCTCTCACAGAACTTTCCCACAGCTGACTGTCGGAGGTACTTGCTTCACATCTCGTCAGGTCTAACGTTGTCAGTTAGATCACATAAGACATTCAATTGTGGACCTAGGTTTTATTTAAGGACCTTTTTCTGAACAACTGTTCTGCTCCAATACCTCAGAACTACACGATGCAGTGGCTTCAACAACACTGACAGCAGGCAAAAGTAGTCCCGACATTCTTCTCCCCGCTCATGCTCTCCGGCTCTTCCTGGGAAAAGACACTTTGTTTTAAAGCTACATGTTATTCCCCCAATTGTGTTACAGGGCTGTCCCAGTTAGACATGACTGAAATATCCTCATCTTCATCTGGGAGGCATCAGATTCTACAACAACCTTGTTTACTTCCCTTTAACGGGAGCACAAGATTGTATCAACAGCTTTATACCCAGACATCACTATGTGATTCACAACTTGGGTTCAAAAGATCTGAATACTTGTTTTCACACCTGTACTTTTTAGTCTGGTTAAATCAGACTTATGATTAATTTGGGCAGGTGTGAACAAAGTAATCGCACACAGGTGCAGACCAAAACAACCATACCAATGCCGCTTTTTCACTGCTGTTATCAGCTCGATTCTCCTTGACTCAGCACTGCTTGGCTCAGTTTGGCCAGGAGCGCGTTGCATTTCCACTGCAGGTATAGTACTGCCGTAGTGCAGCTGGTCGTCATAGCAATGCAGCGTAAACTATTACAGTATTACAGTACTATTACTATTACAGCTACGAATGATCATATTCGGGATATGGCGTTTACAAGGAACACAGAGAAATCTGGTTACTCATATCCCTGTACACATGATTAATACTAGTACCCGGTTACTCATAACTGCTGCTGTTTGCGCCGGCGCCTGTGATGTTTACAACATGTTTACAACATCACAGGCATTTCAGTAACTGCTCCCTAACTTTAAAGTTACTCTGATTGTAGACTTAGCACTATACCACGATGTGGATTTGTCTTACCCATATTCATCTACTGCCAGCCATGGGAGACGAGAGCAACAGGTAAACATGTCCTCCAGTAGTTATTCTGTCACTGTCACCATGTGCAACAAGGAGGTGGATGAAGATACACAGCCGTGACTGATGAGAGAGGGTCGTCATGAGGGAGTTCAATGACTGGTTATAATGCTAAGCCACATATTAATGTTTCTGTACTGTTTCTCTGTGTGACCTGACTTGTTGCACTGTTTGTGTTTAGGAAACCGACGTCCAGTAGGTTGTTTTACAACAGACTTGAAACGCTCCATATGCTTTTTCCATCCTATCTGCCAAGTACATTTCATTTTTTCATTACCGAAAAATAAAACTCCTTTTCTCCAGCGCTTCAGAAGTGAGATGCTTTCTTTTTATTTCTGTTACGTCATTTAGCAGCTGCACAGTAACTGTCAGAAACTGGAGTAAGATGTATACATGTAACAGTATCCCGGATACTTTTGGAATATCCGGGCTTCTCCAAACGGGGATAAGGTCCTACCCGGGTTTCTGAAATCAGGATATGATGTTTACATGTGCAAACACAAAGATGGGATACTCAAAAACCCCACAGTAACTGGGATACTGATGTGCATTTAAAAACAGTCAGTAAGTGAAGACAGTATGCCAAACAAACAAAATGAATACCTTTCATTAAATTCTTCACTGTGTGAGTCTAGAGAGAAATGGATGTAAACTGCAATTTGACTGGTTGGGGTAACCACTGTAAAATAAAGACTAAAGTTCTTTCTGCTGAAGACAGAATAATATCTAAATAATATAATTTTTACGATCATTTCTATAACACAGAAAAGTGTAGTTTGTTAAATGCATTCTCATTTGCTCTATAAAATGATGTTGCCATGCTTTTTCCATAATTTAAATAAACTACTCAATTATTTCTGTTATTGCAGCTTTTAGACTTTTAGCACACATTGTGCTAACGGTGCTACTGTGCAGAGATTCACAATAAAGCAATTATCTCTGCTTGTAGTAGACATAAGAAATTGACCTGGGTAACACACAGCATGGTGTTCATGATAATCCCATGTGGGCAAGAGTGATTAGCTTATTCTGCACACACATAACCAGGCAAACACATTTTTCTATGGCCCAGGTGTTGTTGATGTCCCTTTTAACAAGGGAGCTTTTTAACACACTGCTTATTAAAAAATTAAGCACGCTGCTGGGTTTCAGATCCATTTGGCTCAGCAGATCAAACCCAACACTATTTGCAGAATAGGATTCAGACACAAGATCTCAAGGTAGTGAAGCTTATGTAAAGCACGAGGGTAAGAGAGAGGGAATTGGGAAGTGAAGATGGAGAACATTCAGGCTGGTTTGTGGGGATGTTGAGGGGAAATCTCTTAGCAAGTGGGAACAGTGAGGGGAGGAATCTTCTGGTGAATATCTTCAAGAGGAGTGGAAGAGAAGACAGAGAGGGGGCCTCTGGCAGGTGGTAAAAGATCTTGAGGAGGAAAAAGGAAAGTAGTGATATAGGGACAGAGATCTCTGAACACATTGAGAAGAATTAGTGGAAAGCCTCCTGTGCATAAAACACACAGACACCATCGCTGCGAAAAAAAAAAAACCCAATGTATGAAGAAAAGGATGCAAAAACTTTGAGCAAAACAACATCAACATCTTGACCAAAGGAATCAAACAGTAAAAAAGTAAAAAAAACAGAGAGAAATCTGGCAGAAATAACACTGCGATTTTGGACTGTCCCAGACGAAAGCTGAGAAACTATAGCAATATCTTTGATTGTGGAAAAAAATAAACTAAACAAAACAAAAAAAAGGTGGTCCTGTTAGAGAGGTTCAGAGACGGTTGCTGTCCCAGTCTTGAGACCAGAGACATCCTGGGACAAAATTTAGGATGACCATCTCTCAGTGTGACCGATCTGCATCTACATAACAACCAAACAAACCAGCTGCCTTTGTAAAGTTGGCATCCCGAGTCGCCTCTTTACCTGAGTCACGACCAAGACATTCTCCTCCTCCTCGACTTTGGATTTGTTCCATACACATAAATGCCTCTTTTGAATCAATGTGGTAATTAGCTTTGCTTCATTGTTTACAACCACAGCGACGTACATAGACGACGCACACTGATGATGTTTAATTGTATATTATAGTTTCGCCTTTTGTCATACATTACCTTGTGTCGTAGCTTGAGATTCAGGAGGTGTTATCATCGCAGTCTGCGTACATGTCGTACCCAAGTCCATTACATCCATGTCGTACAGTGTGACTTTCAGTAAACTTATAAGACCGCTGAAATCTCACAGTCTGTGGACGCCTTAAGGAGAAAGGGCTGGAGATTCCAGTGGTGAGCAAAGACAAACAGGCAGAAAACACTTTATTTACACTGTGACCGATTGTGGAAATGAGCAGCAGGTGAGTGTGGGAGGAGACCAGGGCTCTGTATCACAAAGCCAATTCAACAGACTCTTTCCCTTATCTGGTTCAAGAAACCTAAATGTTGCTGTGACCTTGAGTGGTGTCATGAAGGTGGTTATTAATGCACTTTGTTAACCCAGGATTTCCAACTCACACAAGTTATTCACACAAAGGCAGTGGAGTTGGCACCAGATGGCCAATCACAGTCATGGGCAGGCTAAGGTCTGCTGCATATTTCTCACAAGAAGAACCATAATTTTAAACATATAGGAGGAATTTAAAAAATATAATACAGGCTAAAAGCAACTCTGCTGCTGCTGCCAAAGCCTGGATGGAAACTGCATGAATGTGTAAGTTAATATTGTTATCAATATTGCAGCATTAAGGCACAAGTGGATCTGACTGTAATTACAGCTCCATTAAGTTAATGTGTTGCATAGATATCTTCTCATGGTGTGAGAGACAATTTGAGCCTTATTCTTTCAATTCAACCCTGACACCGTTAAAAAGTCTGTGAGCAAGTAAAGGACACATTTTAAACAGAATTTAACCCAGTAAGTGGGCTTTTTTTGTCAAATCTTATAAGGTCAAAAAGTCCAGGGTTATAATGTATAATCCCTCTCATATTCTGCAGAGTGCACAAAGTATTTTTTTTTTTATCCATACACAAAGGTCCATGGGATCTTAAAGTAGAATTGATAAAGTAGTGGTCAGTAGGTGGTGCGTTTAAACGTTTTGAGCCACTATCTCGTACATAGCTTGCTCCAGAGCAGGTTAGGTTTGTAGGGTTAGTTAACCTGGAGGTTTACCCCGGTAAGAACTAAATCATGTGAACACCAAAACCCAGGGTTGAACCAGAAGCTACTCACTGACCTCTTATTCCTGCTTCGTGATACAGGCCCCAGGAGAGTATCGAGAAGCAGCTGTAGGTGAGAGGTTTGGCTGGCGGAAAATTTAGCAAAACAGAGCAGGGCAACATAAAAAAGAGCAGAGATAAACACCAAATAAAATCCAGGCACTGGAGAATTATGAGAGGTTTTTTTTTCCCCAGTTTCTAAAACACATTTTATACAAACTGTTCATTTTCTCAAAATGACACACATTCTCAAAACATTATCTGTACAAAAAGCTTCATTTTCAGGTCAAAATCAAACATCTCCCTCAGACGACGCACAAGCAATCTAAAGCACAGACCACACGATTACACTGGAGCGATTCATTCTACACACTCATACCAACATGTATGTCTTCTTCTCAAATCAGCATTTTGAGAATCTGCATTATTTTTGAACTTTCACACTTTGTACCATACGTTTACAGACACAGATTACCTGGAAGTGAAGACACCACGAAGAGACGTTCAAGACAATACAACACCTTTGATTTGTCACACGGACAAATTACCACATGAACATTTCCATCCCTTAATTTTGAGAAAATCATACCGTAGGTTAGGTAGAGTACAATTTTGGAAAAAAGATAAACAAATATAATTCCATTCTGTAAATCTAATTACAACTACTCTCTGGTCTGGTTCAGGACAGCTCTACATACACGGTGGCATATTGTTGCGGATTTCCATCTAATAAGACATTTCTGTTTATTTCTTATATTAAATGTTTTTACCGATTGCTTACACACTACAAAAATGAATACTTAGACAAATGCGACAAAACTTTAACAAATGTAACTATGCCTTAAACAAAGGCAGCAAAAGTTCAAAGACAGTTTCCGCTTTGCATTATGTTTGCAATTCTGCGACACACTGCTTGCAAAACACTAGACATTCTTTCTTACATTAGACACTTGCAATCACTTCTATTCAAAATGCAAAACATACCTAAAAATGGAACACACCCACATTTGAAAACACTTATGCACAAGTTGAAGACAGGACTACAAATAGACGTCAGGTTAAGATCACTGTTTGTGAGAACTTTGCAAACATGGAGGAAGTGAGATGAAGAGGAGGAAGGAGAGAGAGGAGTAAGAGAAGGATGAGGACAAGAACAAAGAAGGGCTTCGGGAAACAGACGGAGTATTATTTGATGATATCAGGATCAGATTTTTCCAGTTGTCTCTCCAGGGATGACATTGCTTGTGATGAGGATGAGCTGATGTGACCAGACCTGAACAGAAGGCAGGATCCATAAACCATCCACCCCATCCCTGACAATCCCTTTCAATTCAATGTAACTTTACTATAATGTAATTACTTCTTTAATGAGTTTTTATGCGCAACATATTGATTATTGTATTGTGCTTCTGCGTGTCTTTGTGTTTTGTTGTTGCTGAAGAGAAACCTGTGTGCAATTTAAAAGAAGCTCTTTAGGCCTTTTTTTTTTTTTTTTTTTTGAAGCCTTTTGTATTCATTGAAATGTGAGCAGATTTACTGTCTTTCACAGAAGCTTGTATCATAAAATTAAAAGGGTATACACAGTACTAAAGACAGCAGTGTTTTGTATAAAGTACATCAGTGTGTTGTTGATGCTTTGAAAGACAAATGTAAATGGTGCATGTGTGGATGATTTTGCTGAAAGAAATTCTATTTTGAACAAAGATAGGATTTGATAAGAGAGTTTCATTTTGGCAAAGAACTGTCGTGTTTATGTCATAGTGTTGTGTATTATTAGGCTCATGTGTAGAGTTTTCACACAGTGAGCCAAATTGTGCTGCACACAAAAGAGGTGCTGACTCACACCTGGTACCTGTTTAGAATATCTAACTCAATTTCCCTTCATATGAGATTTTCCTTAGATAGAATTCTTTAAAAAAAAACAAAAGTCCAAGGACTGATTTCAAGGTCAAAAGATCAATTTAGGGTCAATTTTGTAGCCTAAAGTGTGAGTGGAGATACAAAAAAAAAAAAAAACCCGACACACTTAAAAGGTCAAATGTGCAAACTGAAGGTCAGGGGATCAGGTTAAAGGTCAAACAGTGAAGTTTAAGGTCATAAGGCCACATGTTGTAGTCCAAGCCTTGTTTTTTTGTTAGTAGTTGTGTTTATGTTGATCAGCCCGCATAGTAGACTGTGTAGGACCTTGAAAATGGATTTTTTTGACCCCAAAATTTATGGGTTACCAGGACGGGTCATAGTCAATATTTACTGCTGAGTTTGAGTTCTCCAGTTCTGGTGTCAAACATAATCACAAACATGCAGACAGACACCCTACCCACAGCCGACACGTCTGCATGGGTAACTAGTGTATAAGCGAAAAAACAGAAAACAAAAAAATCTGGAATTCT
>JAPQRN010000018.1:10765898-10780802 GCA_037367275.1 Coranthus polyacanthus
AGTCTGCTTATCGATTCACACATGCAGTTGCAACAAGGCTGTTACAGATTATTAAAGTCCACACATAAGAATTTGCTAAATCTGTTTCTATTGCACTTAATTGTATTTACTTTTAATCGATAGCTGCATAACTTTTCCACTGCTCCCAAGTGCAAAGATGTTTATATTTTGAGTTGGTTTTTTTTTTGTTTTTTTTAACTTGAAGGCAATGCAATTGAAGATGGATGGAAATGCACCTCCAGATGACAACCAGGTTTGCTCCAGTTGTAATTGTTTTCCTTTCCATCTCCCTTGATCACTGTTTGCCTCCTATCTGGCCAGGAACTTCCACAATGGCATTTTGCGTTCCGTCTGTGTGCTCAATCTTCACTAATTTGGTGTATTCACTGAATTTGGATTTTAATGACTTCAGTGTACTGGTATTAGCTCAATGAACATATCATGCACTTCTTTTACACATAGCTCTATAAAAGAGGTTTTACACATAGAGGCCTGTGTGAAAATATGTGAAGTGTGTCTTTTAAGAAATGACTCAAGGCCATAGGCTTTCTGGCTGAAGGGACCAGTTAGACCAGCTAGTGTTAGTAATTGGGAAAAGCTAAGAAAAGCATCCTATCCCCCATAACGAAGTCAGCATTACGATTATTGTTTGTCCAATTGAAATTGCGGTGTCACGTATGGTAGGTTCTTCACCAATACAAAGCATGATTGTGGTTGTGGCTAAAAGGTGAATGAAAAAAAAAAAAAGGGGAGTAGAAACAAACACAACTCTTGATGTTTTCAAAGGGGCGTCAGTGGGGTCATTCACACTCACAAAGCCTTGTAAATAGAATCTGTGGAAAAAGTCAAGCCCTTATTCTACAAGAAAAAAGGACCAGGAGAAGAAAGCAGAACATGTCTCTTACTTTTTTATCTTCGCTGTGGGGCTGCATGTCTCATTCTGTCTGAGGGTAGTGCAGTTTTTCGCCTCGTTGACTCGTTAATGATGTGGTTAAGACACGTATGAAACCAGTTAGATGAACTCCATGAGGCAGAAACACAGCATCATCTGCACCAACAAAACATTAGTATAATGTTTGCATGTCAGGAAGTTGGATACGAATTTCACAGTAATCCATTTTTCCACATGACTGAAAACATTAGTTTGTGTATGTTAAAGCACAGCTGCCACTGGCTTTCTCCTCCCACAACAACGTCATGACATGAGGACATCGACTGAGGACTGAAGAAGCTATTTGTGACATTTCTACTTCAAGATATTTTTTTAAAAATGACCTAAAATTCTCATTAGAGCTGGTATGATAGAAATGTAGTGATGCTTTTGAAGGTAGAAAGTTACAGCGTTGTCATGTTTACTGTGTTCGCTGTTTGTTAATACAAGTTGCAGACCAAACTGTGACAGTTCTGACATTGTGTGAACACTTCAAAATAGATCTTTAGTGCAGATATCGACAACAAAAACCATATTGGAAAAATATTCCAGATGGAGGTGATTTATGGTTATACTGATGTTTTCTTGCTAACACTAAACTATAGGCTGGTGAGGCACATCAAGATTACATGACACCAGTGTCATTTTGACTGGCTGAACAAAACCATGACTTCAGGCCCTGTAACGGCTTGGTACTATAGATGTACCTTCCAACGTTTGGCAATTTTTCCCTAGGAAAACCAGACTCTATACATTTTCTTTTGCTACGTATCAATATAAAAATGTACAGCTCTGGGGAGAATAAAGTTGGTAAGCGCAGGAGGGAGTCCTGTCCATGTAAGAGTGCGATAGAAGCCGTAATAAAAGCAGCAGCAGTAGTAGAATTAGTAGCTGCAATAGGGCTAGCAGTGCAGTAAAAGTAGAAACAGCAGTATGGCAGGACTGTGGCTATCTCAGTGGGAATGGCTGGGAAAAGCGGCGGTGGCGTTGGGTGAAGGAGTGACAGCAGTTGCAACAGAACAGGCAATACCAATAGTGAAAGTATGCAGACGCAGATCAGCAACAAATGCAATTAACTTGCTGATACGCTAGCTAACAAAATTGATGTTATACCACAAACATGATTAGCAGCTACTGCATAAGGGCATTGTGCTCACTTTACTAAAAGGGGATTTAGTATTCAGGGTTCAGTGTGCATCTAAACTGGGACAAAATTTACAATGTGGCACATTTCTTATCATTTTATTTAACCTCATATTTAACTTGTATTGACTTTATTTAACCTTGTTTCACAACTGAGTAAGCTTGCTGCGATTACAGCAATTTTTCCACAGAGACCAGGTTGAGAAAGCAACACCATGAGCTGCATACACATTCAGAAAAGCAAAAGGGCTTTAGCAGGAGCAGAAGTTATTTTATAATTAGAAATTATATGTAGACTCCTTTGTGCTTTGTCTATGCATAACTTTATATAACTTTATATTATATCTTATATGTTGCAAAGAGTGAAGAGGGTGTGTTTTGGTGGAACTTTAGCGTGATTTCTGGTTCTGGTGTTGCTTCTGGCCTCGTCTTATATTTTATTATTTCACTCCAGTTCACTCCAGAATCCAGTTGAAATAAAAAGTCCCATATTAATCAGACCTTGACTCTCCTCCCACCTGAGTCCCTACAGCTATTTAAGACCTTCCAAGCCCAGTACAAGAGCCACTACCCCTCAAGTCCTGTCTGAGACTTCAATGACAGTCTTTACAGTCTTCACTTGTGAAACAGGCTGCAAACAATGTCACATCAGGCCAGTAATTAAACTGGATTTTAGAAACATAATACAAAAACTCATAATCCACCACTGAAAGAAAATGTGTTACCTCTCATATTTCACCAAAAAGGTCATTATTGAGGAATGCTTTTTGGCCACAGAAGTCATTGCAGCGGGATATGGGACAAGGTAAAGTGTAACTTTACCCCCGTTCTGAGTCTAACTCCACCCACTGCGCCACCCTGAACCCCGATCACCAAACCCTCACAGACTTTATTGACAGCTGATCAGTGGCTGAGTGTGAGAGTCCGTAAGGGCTCGAAGTGAACTTAAAAGAATGGGACAGCTCTTTGCTACATGTCACATCGCATCAACATATGAGCAATGAAGACATGACATTAACTTTATTAATCACCTCAGGAAAATTCAGTTGACATACAGCTCAAAATAAAGTACAGTAAAATTAGAATAAAATATAAATAAATTAAATTCATTCATTATTTATGCTATAATAACAGTTGGAGTAGTAAGTTTTTCATACTTTTGTGGTTTTGGGACTTAATTATCAAATAATTAATTTTCTCATCTAATAAAAACAGTATCCTGAAGCAAAAATAAAAAATGCTTGATGAATTGGTGTGTATTCAGATCCTTTCATTCTCCTGATTGTGTTTCTTTGAACAATCTTAAACCCTTATTGAAGTAATGTTACTAAATTTCGGCATACCAGTGCAAACGCTGTTTAAATTTTTTTTACCGCTATGGGGCTTCGTCTGGTAATCCCGAGTTTAACATCATAACACAATGAATTGTGGGTAATTCCCTCAGGTAAAGTCTGCAGAAGGTACCAACCTATAGAAAGTGGCCATGAAGGGGCGAAAATGTCCGTGTTCGAGCCCTAAATTACTTCATAATTTTACATTGGGACAGCCCTAAGCCCTGGGACATGCCTGGAACGCGCCTCAAAGTCCATGTGAGGGTGGACATTGGAAGTGAGTCAGAAAGAAGCTGAGACAGTCATTAGTGGCTGAATGTCCAGGTGTGAATGTGTGTGACGGGAGTAGTTCAGGGACATCTGCATGACAGAGTATCACAAGACACTGATCCAGAACCAGGTCTGAAATGGTTAGTTTGAGTTTTTACCACCTATGAAAGGCCTGCCTAAAAATAAAAAAATCAATATCCGTTTACGTGTTAGAATATCTTCACCACTTTTTCTTGTCATCATACAGTCCTTTCCCACAGGGAACTGAAGCCTTTCAAACCTAGAGTTTCCCAGCAAAAAGGGCAATTCTACAGCCTGTGTTGTTGTGTCACTGCGGTGTTTTATGATGTTATTTAGGATTAAAGCAAACAAACAAGGTAAAAGATCGATGCCGTGGATTTATGAGAGGCGCGTTGAGACATCTTCGCCTATAAAATGCAGATTTTTACATATTTGCCACTTTTTATGTGTATTATCACCAGCATTGATGTGTTTCATCCCAATTAATTCATATAATTCTGTTTACAGCTTAAAAAACATGTTTTAGTCGTATCACTTTAAGTCCGCAGCTTCAGGGATAACATCTTTAAAACTTGCAACAAAACAGTTTTAGTCTGCTAGAAGGAGCTGTTAACCCACCCAAAGAGAGTTTTCATTCCTCATATTATTTGTTTAGATGTTTGACCCTGTCAATAATAACCCCCATGCAGGAAACACTCATCCCTCCTGGCAGAACTTGCGTAACTGAGTCAATTTTGTGGGCCTCGCTTGGTTTTTTCAGTTCAGCCCACAAATATTCTATTGGATTAAGGTATTAAGATATTTCTGGACCAGTTACCAACGTCTTTATCAGCTCCTTGACTGGGATGCTTTTGAACCTTTTGCCCAAAATTCTGTTCATCACGTCTTCTTCCTGAGTAACTCGATGGCTGTGCGGCTCCGTGGTGTTTATTTTTGTGTACTGCAGATGAACACGGTACCTTCAAACGTTTGGCAATTTCTCCCAAAGAGAAACCAGACTTTCTGTACAGTTTTTCTAAGGTCTCTGATTCATTCCCAGTAATAACAAAACTCAGCCAAGGTTTACGTAAACGTCTGACCTCATCTGTATCATCTGCTTTATCTTCAACCGTGCGCATAGAAGCTACATTCCCATGGCACGTTGGTCCCTTGACACATAGATCAATTTAACCATCGTTTTATGAGATTGTGAGTGTGTTTGAATACCTTGGTGATGTGCTGTCTAATAGTTATGAGTAGATTATTGAATTGTGTGAATCAATCTAATTAATTTGCTCAAAAAATATGTTTTTAGAAATTGATTTCCTTAGTTCTGATCACTTTGTGGTTGCAGCTGCATTGATGCTGTGGCTTTTGACCTTTGACCACAACAATCTTACATAATAGGAGGGTACACCGCATGTTTAAATGACTGCACTTATGTGTAACTGTGTGTGTTTTGAAGATTTGGTCCTGTCCAGAATCTGCCCATCCACTAAAAGAGGTTGATCCGAATGGGTTGTGAAGGTGTTGAGCATGACACACAATTTTCCCTACAGGATGATCCCCTGTGTTTTGCTGAAGCCTTGTCTCCTCGAATCTAACTCCGACACCCTTTCTGACAAAAATTATTTAACAGTCCTTCATTTTTAGTGCCTTGGGCTTTCTGTCTCAACTCCTCCTGCTAAGCAAAGCCTCAATGTCAGGGGAGTTAGATTAAAATTCACTTTGTAGCGAGGATAAACCCATCTAAATTCAGTTTACTCACCTTTTGATTTGCAGAATAGAGCTTTCTAACATTTTAGTCTGACAGAAATCTTTATGGGAAATTTTCAACAGACTAATAAAAACACTTTAGTCCACAACTTGAATGAAGCCCAAATGTTCATGTTCAGAGCTTCCCTGGCAACTACAGTCGTCCCATGTTGATAAAGAAGCAGTTGGTAGAAAGGTTAAGGGTTAAATCCTTGATTGAGAAGACTTCAATATTTACCAGAAATAGATGAGTTTCAGTCACTCAGACAACTTTATCTGAACCATCTTGGTGTGTCTACTTTCTCTTTTCCTGCAGTTTTAAAGAGAACATTTTCAAGAATTCACCTACTGTTTTTCATTACGACATTAGTGATTTTCTGTCATTGTGCTGCTTGGCAGGGTTGAAGAAAACGTGTTGTCTTCTGCACATTGTCCTTTATTTAAGACTGATGTCTGATTATGTCTTTAAGTTCTGTTATAGTCCATGTTTACGAATAATAAAGTAGAGACTTTCTTTTTCCTAATTAGGTGTTTTTGAATACAGTACATAGAGACACAGTTGCAAAAAAAAAAAAAAAAAAAAATTTAAATGAATACTGAAATATTAATATAACACAGGCAAGACTGGAATTGCTTCAGTCCATTTTTCATCTTTCTCAAGATATTAAATGATTCTGCCCCCTCTTGCGGGTAATTTTGATCCCTAATATGGAGCAGTCTATGACGGCCCTTATATTTTAACTTGAACCTGTCGCAGAAAAACCCATTAAGGCACCACTTAACATTGCTGGAGTGTGGCGCTGTGACACCAGGTGTGACCTAAAAAAAGGTAGACGGCATAATTAGACACGGCAGATTCAGGTCGGAGAGGGCATCAGTCTCCGTTTCGCTCCCCTACAAATTAACGACAGAGCGGCTGTATTCAAATAATGAATCCTTTCTCCCTTACGAAGTTAAAAGGAATGAGTTGCGGAAGACCAGAGGAGAAAGTGGGAATCAGAGTGTTACAAAGAGCTTGGAAATCAGATGGTGTACGCTGACAGAGTAACATGACTGGTTTTTTGAATATCAAGTGAAGGCTTTCTTCCTCTGATGAATACATATGGCCAGGGAGAAATGATGTATCCCTCCTTTCTGACTGCAATGATGATGCCCAATGAATGTGAAAGCAAAGCAGATGGTAACCCACACGTATACAGACCATGACTGTCGTTACAGTTGATGGAAAGGAAGGAGGATAAATCCCTGCAATAATCTAAATCAATCCTTTAAGAAGCAGATACGTCGCTTCACTCTTCAAAACACGTGGGAATGATATGATTTTGTGAATTTTCCCACAAAAATCAAGACCCCTGAAAAGTAGCTTTGTACTGTGAGCAAACGTGCGACAAACATTTTCTGCTGCGAAGTGAAGAAGGTTTCCAATATTCAGAGGTTAATGGTTTTGGTTTGCTTCTGCTTTTCTCACCATTGTTTTGATATGGGGAGGGATCCCATTTTGAAAAGGTTGCTCCAATTACAATTTAGCAACATTTCAATCGACATTTGGTGACATTTTTGAGGTTGTTGCGCATGGTGGGCCTTAAATAAATTTAATCTGTGAAATAAAAATATTGGGTTTTTTTTTTTTATTATTATATTTGCCACAGACAATAGAAATGAAATAACACAACACTGATAACGGTATAAATACAAAACTCATGATTGAACCTCTTTGCATTTTTAGATCTGTGTAAGTAAATATTTTAGTTTCGTAAACATACAGTATAATTGCACTATTATAAAAAAAAAAACATAAAAACATAAATTCCGAGCTGTAATAATATATTGAATGACCTGTAATTTCACATTTTAATTTTAGTTTGTGTAATTTGATTTAAGGTCTCGACTAAATTAATAAGTACACAAACTCTCCAGTGTCCTGAAGTGTTTCACAAGGCAAGGTTTTTATGTAAAACACACCTGCCTTATTCACCTGAATCACATAAGGTTGCAGAACAGAGGAGCATCCCACAATCGCTAATTAAGACCCCGCAGAATTTGCTCAATTTTAACTGGACAAATCTGAATTTTAAACAGCAGCAGTTAGCAAGTGCTCTGTCCATAGGATGTTGGACTGACTAACAGCGAATTATAACAGCGTATTGGAGCCATTTTAGGTGAAAGGAAAGAAAAATGGGGAAGTTGGGGAAGTTGTCCCTAACACATTGTCATACTAAAGTCTTGTCTGAATATTATTGATAGGACTTTAAACAGCATACATTTGACACGTGTTCCTTTTGTTTGAAATGTAAATAGCTTTTCCTGCTATTTTGGTTTGCACAGTGACAAACTGCAGCCATTAGTGCGACTGTGTGGCATTCAAAGCCAGGTTTATCCATCCATAAGTCCATCTGGGTCAACTTGGTGAATCTACAGGGCTGCAAGGCTGACCGATGTCCAGAATCCTTTTGGTAGCTGTGGTCCTCATCTGAGGCTGGTCTAGGTACAAGAAAGAGACGTAGGGCCTGTGAGCTCTACTGGCATTGTTCCAGTCCATCAGCGAGGAGATCGGAGAGGCCCTCCTGTATCACTTCAGACACACAGTTGCATGCATTCAGATCTGCCTGAAAGACCAGTGAAGTATGTCAGAGGGGATAGACTGTGCCTGCAGGCCTATGAGATGTAAAATTCAAGAGATGCCGGCAGTTTGGTGGCTCAGCCCAGTTTAATCTTTCTGCTCAGTGCCCCTTGTTGAGTCGTGCATTTTTATTAAGTCCCAATGACAAGGAGTGGGGTACTGCAGCATGCATATTCACAGCCAGAGACGCTTCTCTCTGTCCTCCACCGAAACTAATTGTTACTGTGCCCATCCAAGCGCTACTGCCCTGATTCCCTGTGCATTCATGTAGCTTTACAGCAAAGCCGGCCTGCTGACAGGCTAAACTCTGCTACTTGGAAGACGCTTGTTCTCAGGTATGACTCGGCTGCCACCACATTGAAAGGGATTGTGTCAGGGAAAGTCTTGATAAACAGCAGGGCCGGAGAGGGCGTCGAGCACAGAGAGATTCATCAGCTGACTTGAATGTGCGTATGTTTGCACAGGACAACTGATTGGGAAGACGTGGAGGGAGCAGATGCTGTTCTGAAGAGACCCTGAACAGCATACAAAACACCTGCCTGTGATGACAGATCACCTGTGATCCCGGAGAGATACAGCAGCCGTTCAGCCACAGTTTGAGATGTCACAGGAGGTGGCTTTGGCTGACTTTTTCTGAGATAGATTTTTTTTTTACAAAGGGATGAAAGATTGAGCATGACCTGTGGTTTAAAATAGCCCTTTGACAGTATCTGCAGCTCTAAGATGAATGAGGAAGGACTGTGCTCGAAAAAAAAAAAAAAAAAAATCATATCGCTACACCTTTTTCTGTATACCATGACACCACTTTGTCATGTATTTCATATAGGGAATTTGACTTCGCTCAGTGCTTTTTTTCTTTGTCCATTTGCAGGTAAGCCAGTCAACATGTCTCATTCCTTGCAACTCTCAGCTTAGTACATAGTCAAAGCTGCCACCCTTTGTCTTGAAGGTTATTCACCAAGGGAAGTGTCACAGTCAATCAGATCCACACCATGCTCTCAGCATAGGTGACAGATCATTACAGTCCCTTACAATGGCACCTCACCATCCTTGTGCACACTACTTAATTAGGTAAAAACAAATTATGCGCTCAGAGCTGTTCACCGAGCAAGAGACAAACAAGATGAAGCATTGTGTCTTTGCTTTTTTCTTTTCCTTCCTGCTCTTTTCTTCTTGTATCTATTGTGTCTACTCCCCTTTGTTTCTGTTAAGCATGTCTGAGCTGCTTAGCAAAACATCTCCCACTGTGACATGTAAAATTAAAACTGATATATTGATTATATAATGTAGAAGGTAAACACGGTGGAAAGTGCACAGATCCAGTATGTGAAATCTTAAGAGACGCCAATTCAGCAAGCTTTTCCACAGGGATCTTTGTCCATTTTGGCTCAGTTGTATGACACAGTTGCTGTAGATTTTTTTGGCAGCACATTCATGCAGTGAACATCCTGTTCCACCTGATCCCAAAGGAGCTATGTTCAGTTTAGATGTGGGGACTGAAGTGAAGTTACTGTCATTTTTTCTGAAATATCTTCATACTGCAGGAAATCTCCATATGAATACAAGCAGACTAGGTGTTACGACCAAGCTCTATGGTTACCACTGCCTTATTATGTTGGGTTTGCTATTAATTTGAGCTGACATTCTTTTTGTATGTATGGTTTGCCCTTTTTCTGTATTTTTTTTTTTTTTCATATATATAGATTTTCTGTGTATATACAGAGAGAAAGATGGAGAAACAAGAGACTGCAGGACGAACACTATGGCTGTAAGGTTTATTGAATTGAAAGGTGACACTGTACAGCAATTGCACAGCCCCCTAAGGGTGATCAGGCCACTCACATTATTGATTAACTCTTCCCTCCTCCCCCTTTCGTCCAAATCTCTCCAAAGCAGATTGCTAACGATCAAGATTTATCACATGGTATCCAATAATATTATCTCCACAAGGAAGCTATCAGAAGCCTTGCTCTGTGGATTAGCCAAGGTTGAGTTCATAAGAACCCTGCACTCAAGTGGGTAAAATGATTGCAGCTGACAATTTCAGGAGTATAGAGATTGAGCCATAGGGTCCGGGTGAAACCAGCACCACATCTGTAGCATATCTAAGAATAGAGACATTTTTATAGAGAACAGCATACAATTTATGACAGATTCCTGAAGCATTTATTTAGGCCAGGCTTTCAGTGGTGTGACACGGAGGAGATGAGAGGGAGGAAGGCACAAAAGGGAGGTTGAGAGAAGCACTGCTCTACAGTCACGGCCATGCAGCTGTTGAGATAAGTATCTTAAATGCCAGTTTCATTATGTTAAGAGGCTACTCTGAGACACATTGCGCAAACATGTATAGAGCTATTTTCCACATCACCCCATCTAAATTTACCACGATTGTGTTTTCATACTAAATGGTGGCCATTCCTGCCGCCCACAAGTGTGCCAGAGCTTTCTTGAGCTTGACAGCTTGAGGCTGAATTTGCAAAAAGATGGCGCAGGGCCTGATTGGGCTGTAGTTTGGACAGCTGCCCTGACAGACGCTCTGCAGCCCAGGTTTTGAACAGGATGAGGGCCAAGCGCTGTGCAGGCTTCCCTATAGGCCTGTCTGACAAAATTCTCCGCATATGGACGTTTGTCCCAATATTTAGCATATTTATTGTTTAGTTTGTGGCTCCAGAGCCTGTACCCTTGAACGTGTGAAATGTTGTTGTTTAATGCTCAAAATAGGAAACTTTATTGGATCGTGCAAGGTATTATTTGAAACTGTCATCATCATCAGTCTTGAAATTGTAATCAGCATTGATTGAGGACATGGGCCTGTAATTATGTTACCTCCTACCTCCCTGGTTATAATATCCTTACTAATGGTGGCACAACATTGCCACGAAGTATCATTTATTCCTAGAGACACTTCCAACATGTCTCATACATCCTTTTGAAGGTAATCGTGTACAGAAGTTTGATTTAGATCTACAGGGGCAATCATCCTATTCACCTTCTGCAATCAAGGCTGTGTCATTTTTCTGGTTTGAAGGGAAGTGAAGTATGTAGTGTGCAGTCAGTGATGCCTGCAGCCTTTCAGCCCTGCTTTAGAGCAGCAGATATTAACAGGCTGCTGGTAACAATAACCTTTGGTATGAACTGTCAGTGACATGTTGAAGTAGAGCAAATGAGCCAGCCATCAGTGTCACCTGACGTTGTGGTGTAAGCATACATACCGTGCAGGAAAACCCATCTCTTAAACACCCTAGCACCATACTTGTGATAGGAGACTTTTTTCACGTCTCTATTGATGGATTCTAGTCAGGAGCATTGACATTTTTCAAAGTATGTTTTTAAAATGCTTACTGAGCAAGGTAAAGGCCAAATAGTGAGGTTCTGCCAGGTGAGATGAATCAAAGAGCTGAGGTGCTGCCAGATGTGCTCCGGGAACATTAAGGAGGCGATCGGATTAGCGAGAAGAGCAGGTGGTCACCCAGATGTTTTAAGCATGTGTGTTGAGGTGGAGCCATAAGCCTCAGTGTCTTTGATTAAAAAGTCAGTAGTTATTTACTCAACAGTCTTCAGAAGGCTGGCAGTGCAGTCGACCAGACTGTAAAAGGGAAAATTTGAGTCAAGTCATATTTAGCTCTAAAGTGCCTTTAGCAGGCAGGGCAATCACAACATGTTTTGAAAGGGACGTGTACTGATAAAAAAGATAAAATACATAGAACAGGAAAAGCACAAATAGAGACAGAGTCCTGGTCTGTTTGTCTGTGTGTATGTGTGAGTAACTTGAGTTTCTTCCAGTTTGTTATTTTAATCCACAGATAGCCATTACACTGTATCTGACATGGACAGATTAACCTTTATCACAGCTATTCGGCTGAATGGACAAAGTTAGACAGCTCACCAATACAGAACAAGGAGAAAGGGCATTTAAAGTGCCGTTTCAAATACCACCATCCTAGTGATTAAGCCCTGCCTGTTGAGCCTCGCGGCTAGCCTTTTCAAATCAAGCCGGTGTTAGTTAAATATTTTTTGCAGTCCTTCTCTTTCTACTTCTGTTAGTCTAAGAGTCTTTGTAAGCCCACAGGACTCAAACGCAGCAGCAAAGCAGCTGTGAAGGTCAATCTCTTTGCAAGCAGGTTCTTTTTCATACAATATTCATCAAAGCCTAATTTCAAATGAAAGAGACATGACATGTTGGGCTTAAAATATGGAATGTCAAACATAACAGGAAGAAGAAATACTATCTGTGGGATAGTTTATTGAGAATGACATAAAATTAAATATTGTCTCACTAGTCAAGTAAAAAAAAAAAGCTTTATGCCTAATGTTTGTCCTTCATGGACAGTGAACATATTCACTGGACCTAAACATTTCCTTTGCAAAGACTTTTTGAACCTCTGTGTGCAGATACCTTAGACTCCTTCCTATTTTCTCCGTCTTGGTGATAAGAGAATTGAGGCTTATGCTATTGCACTCTCTGGAAGTTTAAGAACGTCAGCTAAATGTGTAAACTCTCAAGCCGTATTTGGACTGAATTAACTCTACCTGTATTTGTAGTCACATCTATATCAAACATGGCAGCAATTTTACAGTCACACCAGTGCAAAATGCAGTCCCCCTTTTCACTCTCTCTTAAATACACAGCAAAAAATAACCTCGGATGAAACCAGACTTGGTTAAATTGACGTCCCTGAGGTTTTTGGCAAAGTTACTCCCTCCCAAAGCATATGGTTGTGAGCCATCTGCTCCAAACTGCACCTGAAAGTTGTATAGCATTCAGTTCACTCCAAATTCAGATTAGACCCAAGGACTTTTTTCAGCTGTTGTTTTTGGTGCAGCTTATAGATTATAGAACACATATGGAAGTATAATTTCAGTACATAAAAAGGAGAGCTTAGGGGCTCACAGTAGAATACAACTTAAATCATATATACGACCAGTGTTGAGTAGTTGTGCAATGCATGTATTTAGTTTAGGAGTAACTGTACTTAGCTGCAGTTACAGTCTAAATAGGGGGTAATCAGAATACAGTATATTCTTAGAACCAATAGATAACTTTTATCTGGACCAAAACAGGCCAAGCGCAAAGTGTAGCCTTCCTGACCACACGTGACGCAGAGGATGAGGCCTCAATGTCCAGTCAACTCGCATGTCAGAATGAGCAGCACATCTATTCATACTGTGTTTATTTTAAGAAGATTAGCTGCAACAAAAAGCACTCTCAGAAAGTGAAAACAAACTGTTCTCACAGTATACAGTTTTATTTTCATCTTTGTTTGCTGGTTTTCATTCTGACTTGATGTTTTTGAAAATATAAAAGGTCAAGGAAAAAATTGGGTCTTCATTTTTTTTTTTTTCCTGCCAGATAAAACATCACACTACTTTTGTGTTTACATGCACTTACAGCTTTCATCCGTGTGTGTACATTCAGACTCAATTTACTGTAGGGTATTGTGTGAATGCCATATTCATTCACACTGTTACATGCCAGAATAATACAAGAATGCAATCTTTAGCAAAATACATGTAAAAGAACACTTCCAGCACTGGGGAAAAAACATGTTCTATGTTTATTTAAAAAAAAAAAAAAAGTTATACTAAAGGTATAATGAAAAGGTAATAATAAGATGGGGAAAAAGAAGTAGTTTTGGGATCTAATGTAATATCTACCTGGAGATCACAACTGTAGTCAGGCTTTTATGTCCTATCCTTTCACCAAAACACAGACAATTAAAGTATAGAATATAGATTCTGTTCATTATTTACAGTAACAGAAGATGTATATTGTAAAAACCTCTATGTCTGTTGCTCTAATCCCTTCCGATTAGGGTTTAAGTTAAGAGTGGAAATTGATCCAACCACTTAGATTTTTAAACCATGTTGTCAGAAACTCCACTTCTTCAGTTCTCTATTTATGTCCGTGAGCAGCAAAATCCGGCTGATTAGGTGTTCAGTTGACGTAGATGCTCCTCAAAACTGTCATTAGTGACAAATGAAAATAGCTCTGCTGAATGTCCACTGATATTGAATGGAGACACTTTGCTGCGGGCTGAATTGACACCCTCATCACCTTTACAGATGACTTGCTTCATGACATCAAGGTCAGCAGGTTTGCATCCATTAACCAGGATGCACAGCGGCCTTTGGAAGATAAATGATTTGTTTCTGAGATTATGATGACTGAAATGTTCAGCTCAACTAAATGGATATATAGAGGTAAGTGAATATTGAATTTCAACCCATTATGTTTTATCTACTGTCTCTCTTCTGTCAGATTGACATCAATAGCAAATAAATTAGCTGAAGCTCACATTTTTGAAAACATTTAATGGGACAGCAACACAATCACTTCAGATATAACAGATGATCAAACTTGAAGGGTGATATAATATAAAAGGGATATATTAAGTCTGATACGGCATGTATTAAAAAAAAAACATTCAAAGTCTCAGTTCAATTCAATTCCAATAACTTTCAAAACATAAGAGAAGTTCAAGTAAAAATCACTAAATGAATTATTAATAAGACAACATATATTAACATAAGACTTGTCAAATACCATAAAGTAAATAATGGCTGTAACTAACAGTTGTGGTCCTACATTTTCAATATAATGTCTTTGTTGATGTTAGTAAATAATTCTATCACTGAAGGCACTTTCTATCAGGAGGCTGGAAGCTTTCATGGCCTTCACTAGAGCGTTTGATTCTTACATTAATCTAAGACCACAAAGACAAGAAAATTCCTTTAGTTTATATAAGAACACATGACTGTTTCCATGACCTTAATATTAAAGGGTTTTTGTTGACATTTACTTTTATTATATTGCGTGTACAAAACAGAGGTTAAAGTGAATTAGTTCAAGAGTA
>JAPQRN010000018.1:10797357-10811768 GCA_037367275.1 Coranthus polyacanthus
AGAATAACTGCATTTTAATCAGGAGAATCATTTGCTGGGAGAATGTATTACTGCACGAAAAACAAATGG
The DNA here is from genome assembly GCA_037367275.1 of Coranthus polyacanthus. NCBI lineage: Eukaryota > Metazoa > Chordata > Actinopteri > Kurtiformes > Apogonidae > Coranthus > Coranthus polyacanthus. Next base: position 10,797,427 of record JAPQRN010000018.1, read on the forward strand.
CTTGCACTCATCCATGTTATATCTGAGTAATATGGCAAATCCTTCATGAGAACGCACCCTGTGGGACGGTGAGGTCAGGATTTTGTTCTTGGAATAGGAGCCTCCTTGTCTCTGAGGTAAGACAATCTGCCTGATCTTTGACCTGTTCGATAAGGAGGCAGGCATCGGGTCCATGCGGAGAGCAAATTACTCTTCCTGTCTGACGCCCACATTGTCAAGATGTTGCCTTATGAGGAACATTCCGTGAAAGAAAGTACGATATTTTAATCGCAGACAGCTGTTTGTTTCTATATTTCAATGCAATTGTGTGTTGTGTTGTTTATCTACCATGCAAACATCCTTATTGGGGCCGATAATACATTTAGCTTGACAGACTTCAGAGTTAGTCAGATGCTCCATTTCACCTGGGATTGGAGACATGATGAGGCCGTCTGTGGTTGACAAGAGGTGCAGGGAGACGGACATGCAAATGCCGGCTGTGTAGAGTGCAGTGGGAAGGAAAAGGACCCTCGCTAAGGACTCGAATAGACAGCGGGTCACATTTTACACGATCAGAAGCTCACATTTGTAAAAGATAAGAGGAAACCTTTACATACATTTTTAATCATCTCTGAGGTAGATTTGCAAAAAAAAAAAAAAAAAAGAATTAAGACAAATTGAAGAAAACTGGAGGACAGAAGACTTTTAAATACAGTACATAAATACAGTGGTTATAAAGTATACTGTATGATACAAGGAATGCATGTGATGTGTAGCCTGTATGGTATCAAAATAATAAGCAATTTTATCATGACATGTAATATAATTGACAGAACTAAAGTAAAAATGAGTAGTACAGCAATAAATGATCATCACAACTGCTAAACACCAAGAGTTCAATGGATCAGGCGCTTAGTGGAGAAGCTCTATGATAAGAGACGATAATCCCTGTGGGGAAATAATGTTGTCACCAGAAAGCAATGGCATATACAGTATATAGACAGTAAATACAAGCATTTCAGCTGAAATAGTAAAACAGTCACAGATATGGTGAACAGTGTGGGTGTGTGTTTGGTTACAGCAAGACAGAGTCTGAGCAGTTTAATGCAAAAAGGTCAGATTCACACATTTCTAGGTCTTGCTTGGCACTTTGTTTGGCATCAGTAGTTTTGGCAAGTTTCATTTTGTGCATTTAATGAATGTTCCCGCATGACACTGAGCTGCAGTTTATGCACCGATGCCGATTGGTGCTGAAATATAATAAATGATAGTATTTCAGTCTCACTTTCGTCAGGCTCAAAGTCACAGAAAACAGTCCTGGAATTGGGTGGCGTCCAAGCAAGACACAGAGACACCAAGAGATGCACTGCCCAGCAAGGTTAGCGAGACAGATGGAGACACGCACTGCAACTTAACATTTCTGTTATTTGCTGGTATCAAACTCGGAGAGGAGAGAAACAAACGTTCACAAGTTTCAAGTTTTCCCCCACAATTCTCTTAGTATAATATAAAATATTAATATTCCTATTTTATATGATTATTAATATGGCAGGTTTGAATATATCTGATATAAATTGCAGACAGCAGGCCGCACGGTGGTATGGAAACTACAAGCTGTGATGGAAGATGAATATTCAGGTTTGATGGTGTATTCCTATTTTATGAAAACCTTTTATTATTTAAATATATGGTCACCTGGGTAACTGATGTGAAATTATTCAGTTTGATTCACTGGATGCTCTTTACAAATGAATGACTTTCAGTTTTTAGATTACCGACATTACCCCCCCCCCCCCCTTGAAACTAAATTCTCTGACTTTAAGCTATTCTCATAGTTCATTGTTGTGTGTTTTGTTTCTTACATTTGTCGACATAATTGTACAACGGAGCGAGGGAACAAGTCAGACAATATTTTCCTAATAAGCCTCTCTATCAGCCAGAGGGAGCCGGATCTGCAGCGGAAGAGAGTTTACGTTTTTATCTGAGAAGCGCGTCTAATGACTCTTGGTATTTGCCCCGCGGCGTCAAAGCAAATGTACGCCTCCCAATTCAATTTCAAGCACACTAAGCACATTTCATTCAATGATAATACACATCAATAATCATTAGGGTGTGGTATATTGCTAAATTATCATCTAAAATTGGGAGGAAGCTTTTTGTTGTGTTGAGATAGCGTGAGAGAGAATAGGATTGTCATAATTAGGATTAGTAGTTATGAAATTATATTTACACTGTGGAAACTAGAGTACCTGACACACTCATCAGATGGCTTGCCTCAAAACTCTTTGGCAGACAGTGTTGACTTAAAGAGCAGTCTCACCAAATTTTAGTTTTAGCCGTGCCTGCAAGACAGCGTTCGAACGACCAGACAGAATAAGCTTTCACTGCACACGCTGTGTCCTGAATGAACAGAAAATGGCTTATGATGAGATTAAAGTACAGGAGAAAGATAAGAAGGGAAGAGACGCAGTTTAGGTAATTAAACATCATTTACAATCGCTTTGCCTCTGTTTTCGTATCGGAGTTTCACTCAAATGTTTTTTTCAAAGAATGCACCTTCATTTCTTGATAAAAGTGCTTTGTGTTACAGTATTAATCCACTCATTATATCTGCAGCTTTGGCTGTGAGGAAGTGAATAACAACTGCAGCCGTATAAGGGTCCTTACAGAACATAAAAAGCAAAGTGCAGTGAAGTGAAATCACAGTCATCATTTTGCGATGAATGAATGCAGGATTCACTGTGGTGTAAAGCCAGACGGTAAACTACCGTAATGTGTACGTTTTTACAGGTGTACATACAAATGCAAGCTTTTGAAAGTCGTAATCTGCAAAAACTGCACATTTTATGGACGTTACTGTTCATTATTATTTATTGTGATAGCTTTTCGTACGTTCCATGACTTTTAATTGAACTCTGTCCAAAGCAGTTGCAAAAAGCTGTAACAGAGGAGCAGGAAAAAAAAAAAAAAGTACATGCTTCCAGCCGAGTTTTATCTGAGACAATTAGTTTAATAGTGTGTCATTTTTTTTCCTCTTTGAGTTAATTTTTGCTGCAAATGACATTGTGACTAATTGCAGGCGAGCGGATAATATTGATTTGTCTCTTTCAAGATTGGGATTGTTTGAAAAGTCTCTGGACAAACGTTTGATGCCTTATCAAGATTTGAGCTTCATGGCTGGAAAAATTCCATTGTGCGGCGATGAAAGAGTAGCTAAATCTGAGAACTAAATAAATGGTGAGAAAGTGGCATAAAAAAGAATGGGCTCTTAAAATGAGGGATTTTATACAAAAAAACATTAAACACTTTAATTGTGTCGGGGGAAAGTAATCATTACTTCAAGTTGAACTCTTAAAACATACTCTTTAAGGAAAACGATCTTTTCTTTCTCTCATTTCATTTCATTGTTTTTCTTCTTCTTTTAAATTCTATCAGATCTCACTGTTGATGTAATAATTCAGAGCCTGTTGCCTTCCTACAATGGACCATACTGTGGCATTAGTTCTGAATAATGTTCTTGATGTATAAGTGAAGCACATTCACACATTTACATTTTTTTTGACTACTTCAGATAAGACTCAGATCTACGTATGTGGACCAAAGATCAACGCTTCATTTCTGAAAATACTGACACTTCTTTATTTCCTTGATTGGTAAGACTGTCATGTTTGACAGCATGGATAAATGATGTCTTTCTCTGCTTTGTGCTCATATGAGATGCCTGCATTTTTAATGAAATTATTCAAAAAGTGGCATTTCATTGACGTTGCTACAAATTGAAGGAAATAAATAGATACAAATAAATCCTTTTAATTTCGTTCAGAGCTCTCATATGTGATGCTGGAGCGATGAAAGATGCACTGATATCAGTACAGCTTATGTCAAAAACAACAAATGGTTTGTAAAACCTTGTGCGGCTCTAAACACAGGCTTCATCAGCGGTCACAGCAGCAGATTTATGAATTAAGCATGGCAGGGTCAGCGACCCTCATTTCCATGACTACTGTTCCTACTGGCAGCGGTTGCCCTCATTGGGCGGTGAGGGTGGAAGTGTGTGTGTGTTTGCGACACAGTCATTCATCTCACTGGCACCTGTCAGCACATGGCTGACCTACACCCATACAAAGGTTTTAATGAGTGAATCCATAATATGGTCAACCTCTGCCAAGGGCTGTTGAATACCAATCCCTGATTGGACGGCAGTCACGTGACCTGACGTTTACAGCAGTAACCATAAGGCTATGGCCACGATCAAGAAGCCTTCATCGATAAATGCATCCAATTACGTTTTTTTTTCTGTATTGCTTATGGACAGAGGGTGTTTTATGTTGTACAGTAAAGCCCTGATCTGTGATATTGGGCTTTATTGAACTGAGTTGAATATTATGAGCATGTCTCACAGATTACCTTGATTTTGTTCCAAGAAAATGTAATTTTTGAGTTCTTTTGCCTCACTGGGCAGAAATATGAAATCAAGGGCCGAGGATGAAACTGCTTTGGTTAAGGTTAGAAAAAAGATCATGGTTTAGTATAAATGTTAATAAAACATTGTGGGTCATTTTTTAATCACATCTTTGCAGCCTTTTTCTATATTAAACCAAGCCCTTGTATCTTTCTCCAAACCTAACCAAGTGCTATCAGTGCCTTAACATAAAACGTTTAATGATGGTAGCTGATATAGTGGAAAAAAAAGTCATCTGTGAAGAATTGACATTTACATTCAGGAACGACATTTTTCCCACTTCGAAATTACATTAATTAACAACTTTTAATTATTATCATGACATCATGCAAGTGGCATCATTAACAAAATCTGTGTGGTTAAAATGTAGTTGCATATTAATGCCATTTCTGTGGGAAATGAGAGTAATCATTCTCATTTCATAGGCCAGAGTTTTTTCCTTTAATGTATAAAACAACAGTACGCAGCAATGTAACCCATTGCTGTTCGGGCAATAAAAAAAATGTCTGCATGTGTGGGAATCAGGGACTGTAAAATGCTTGGGACAGAGGGCCAGCAATGACTCACATTTCTACCTTATTTGGTGTTTTGTCACAAATATTCCCATATGTACCTGTTTTGTTCCTATCAGGATGAAATCTTGGCGAGGAAATTCAGTCAACTATTTGAGCCTAGTCAAAAAGGTTCTGGGGACTGTGAAACATGCTGCTGCTTTGAGCTTTGGGCTGAAGTCATTTCAGAATTGTAATTTTCCTCTTTTCTCTGCAAGCAGGTTACCTATAACCACTCTGTCAGCTTTCTGAAAAATCCTCGGCAGGGGATTGCCAGCTATAAAGTGTGCATTAAACAGATCTATCATGGAGCTAGATCATTGGCTGGGACTGGCACTGGTGTCCAATAATAGAGTCTGCTTTCTCCAATTTCAAATGGCAGACAGGAAGATGGGGACAATAAACACACTTTACTTCTGCACACGCTCTCTCTCTGTCTGCCTGCAGCCGCTTTCTCTGTTACAGTCAATCATCAGATCTATCTTTTTCACACTGGACGTTGATGTTTTTTTTTTTTTTTTTTTTCATTTAGCCCAGCTATGATTACCTTTCCTTTTGCTATTGTTACAAGAAGAAAAAAAACCCATAAATGCTCAGCCTTGTTCTTTTATTGTGTCACTGCACTCACTCTAACCCTACGACTGGGATTGATTTGCGTATGAATGTGTTTTTCTGTTTTAATTTTGTAGCCGGAGAACTTGAAATGGATCTCTGCTACGTTTAGGTGTGCTTCTTGAACCCAGTGATGGATTTGCAGGAGGGAGGACAAAAGAAAGGATTCTTTCTTTCAAGTGATAGAAGGCAAGCTGTTAGAGACGGGTTGCTTGGAGAGCTGTGGGATTATTCCAGTGTTTCATGTTAAACGTTATCATGGGCAGGCAGACTGATGTGGGCTAAAACCAGAAATGCATCACAACACCTCACCAAGGTCAGGCACTTTCTCTCTGTCTCTTTGCTTCTCTCTCTGTCTGTCTCCTCCAGCCGTGGGGAGATTTGTTCAGGAAAAAGTGAGATGAAATGTCAAGAGCAGAGTGATTGCCTGGGAAAGGGAGATCCTAATTAACTCTCTCTAGTGGAGATTTCCCTATACCGCGCTCAAACTGCGTGTGCAACGTATGAATCTTTCATCTCATCCTCCTTGCCTTGCCTCCGAGGACACGGCTCCGCTTGCAAAGCCAACCAAGGAACAGAGGGATAGAACAAATGCAAAGGTCAACAAATAAACAGTTCTGCTATGAATGACACACTGTCTCTTGGGGACAGAGACAAGCAGGAAGCCAGCCCCTCCAGGACTAAATCCTAAAGTACAAGAAGTAGCACAGCAGAAGTGATATCAACTAATGGTCTGTCACTGAAAAAAGACATCGAAAAATGGGTGACTTCCATGGTCGATGCTGCCTGTTCGTGTCCTTATTTTCTATATAATTAGCAATACACTTTGGTGAAGGAGTCCAACTGGAATTGATTTGTGCTGTAATGGTTTGTTGTCTGAAATGGAGGCATTTATGTTTTTTTTAATACATATATTTTATATGTTTGGTCTTCATAATTGTTGGTAATTTGGACAAAAAGGTAGGTAACAGTTTATCTTCTTGTAGTTTATTTAAAAATGTAAATGCTTAAATGTATTCATAAGCATTTACATCCACATTATGGAGACTCCACTAGACTACGGAAACGTTTGAGTTCAAATGTGAAAACAAATGAGTTCACTTTTCAATTGAACAACTTTTAATATGTATTAAGCATACGCTTGACCCTACGTGGCTTATTTGAAGAGATACTTGAGATGACTTTGATCAACAGGGGATTGAATCTTGCAAAACACCATCTTGTCGGTGGGTTCTAGAGATAGAACTTGGTTGTTTAGTTCAGTTCACTCAACTAGATAACTGATTTCAGAGACGTAGCTAAAATGAGCTTATTTTAAGCAGCTAAAGTACATGGCTATCACATCTTAAACATGATAAGCTTATCTCCATAGGTCATACATTAACAGAAATATTTCAAAAGCAAAGAAAAATAATAAAAGCACCTTGGAAACCCCAATTCTGCCCACCAATAATGTCACTTTTTGATGTCATAATAAATATACCACTCAAATACAGTAATTAAATACTGAGAAAAGTAAACACCCAAGTAAACATCATTAGTGGAAAAAATGAGGAAACTGAAAACTTTCCAGTTAAAGATACATCTCCTCAGGAAAGAAATTAAATACTAGTGGAGCAAATCAAAGTTTCTTTAAATATCAGATACAGCGGCCTGGTGTGTTGACTGGAAAACACTGAGAACCAGGAGGAGTTTTGCATCCATTGGAGGCCAACAGAGCTGGCTTCTCCAGGGACAGATCATAGGCAGCCTCCTGCAGGGTGCATGGATCAAAGGCAGCCAATTATATATGTAACAGCGACACCTTTCTGTGAGTGCGCCGCAGCTACCGACTGGACTATCCAAGGGTTCTTTTATTCCATGGTCTCACACCGTTCATAACGTGGATACAAATGCTACAGATGTATATTCAATCACAGACATTCGATTTTTTTTTTTTCATTTTATGTGTCATTAATCTGTTCCTGCATCTAGTCATTTTATGAGATCATTCAATTTAATTCGTTTAGAAACACGCTAATCCTAGCCCACATATTTCAAGTCTAAACAGAACCCCGGTCATGTACGGTGCAGGGTTTTGACGAAACCAATCATGCATTAAATTGATGGAGCCCTTTGCTGCACACAGAATATTGAAGTAGGCTGTATCGATAAAGGTCAAGTGCTTCAGTGAAATGTACTGAGGTGCCAAGAAGTTATCCATCAAACAAGACATGGATGTGGCACGCATGTGAAGGCAGGTTAGCCATCATCATCGAGGCTTGGAGCCGATGGACGGGAACCACAGAGATTCCCGTAAATCCATCTACATTAGTCCTATTACTATTATTAATAATAATGTTATTATAGGAACAGACAAGATTATTACCTTGCAGACAATGCATTGAAAAAAGCCTCCGAATTCTCGAGGGTATGATATATTATTGATCTATTTCCATGGGCTGGAAACAAGCTACTGCAGCCCTTTTCTAAAAACCTGCAGAGATGAGTCATGATTAATGAAGCCATTTTTCCTTGCTCATGTTGTTTTATGCACATTAAGACAAAATAAACAGCAAAATCCTGGTAAATGACTGCCCAGCCTCTGGTCTGAGGTAGCACTTGATTGAATGAGATGCAGTCTGGAAAGCGCAGAGTCTTCCACTGATGTTTATCGAGAAGGATATTGAAAAGGGAATGGGTTCTGTATTATTTGATTTTCTGACTGAGCCAGATTTTTACCCTCTTGGTAAAATTGCATTTCCTGGAAGTGTGCATACTTTATCGAAATCTTGCCTTTCAATTTGTGTCAATGTCCATTTTTGAGGTGAGTGACGTATGTGCACTCGCAATAAATGACATAAAAAGGCACAATTACATCTTAACATATTTAAAACCAGTTTGCTCATGGTTGCCTTACAAATTCATACAGAGAGGCAGCACAGGGTGATATATAACACACTGTATATTATTCAAATAGCACTGCTGCTTGCTGAAAGCATCCTAATATGATATAGTGTTTGTTTACTGCTTGCTTATAATGTATATGTCTTCCACTGTCAAACTGCTTGTCTTCAGGAACTGAATTGTAAATTTAAATGTGCACATACTGTACCTCTTGCTCTGATGCCTTCCATACAAACATACAGGTTAGAAGCAGTGTTTTCTCATAGTGATTCCTCTTGCATCGTGGTGATTATTGAATGACAGGAATTATTGATAACAGGGCTTCAGCTGCGATGTTAATGCAATCACATTTTTTAGGGGATTTCATGAGCTTCGATCATCCGCGGCAGCATCCATCTGAGGCACAGACAGTATTTTTTTTCAGGTTTTACACCATCTAAAGTACAACAAAAAGACAACTTATAACAAGTAAAACAGAATAAAATATCACCTGAGCTACTTTGGTTGACTTTGTTTACCATTTCGCATAGCCTTAGATTAGATAGTGAATATACTAAAATGTCAAAAAATGCAAACATCTTTTTTTCTATCAGCCAACACACCACAGAGTCCTTTTATGTTTGAGAAAACACACGCTGCTTTAATGCTTGAGAAAAAAGCATGAATCTGGGCCAGTTTTTGCTGTGGTTATCCTTTAATTTGGGGGTTCCCAGCTCTCTCTGTGTCTGTCTTCATTTTTCTTAGTGTGATAACCTCTCCAATTGGGACTAACTGCAGACGTAGTTGCCTTGGCGTTGTGCCTTAATGAAGCGTGGAGACTAGTTTAAATTAACTTCACTGTGGTATTTCTGGTCTATTGGTAGATTAGAGCGCTGGACATCTGAGAACATTGCCAATTAAAATCCACAGACAAGCTGAACAAATGTGGGTATTGAATAGAGCAAATGCTCTCTCTTTTACTCACATCTACTGTCATTAAAATGCTCAGGATCAAGGGTGCTGATGCTACCATATTGATGTAAATCATCTGATCCTATGGCATTGCTTTTCATTTCATCTTTTTTGTATCGTAAGAATCAAGAGCAAGATATTCTCTCTCCTTCTTGGTGCTACCATTAAATGGTGCCTAAATGAAGATAAAAATGTCAAATCCTTAACTTCTAGCTGACATGCCTTGGTGCAGTCTCTAAATTCAAAATGTTTGACAATTTTAAAGCAATTTTTGCAATTGAGCGTATGTGTTAAATCAGTTTGATCATTTGATCTATTTGATAGTTTGGGAAAATAAGCTTATTTGCTGTCGAGTCAACAGGTCTGCTCTTTAAATACGTGATATATGTGATATGTATGTAATATATGTCTGCAGGCTATATCATCCTGATACTCCTGGAAGCTGCATACAAGGAATGCATTTAAGGAAACAAGCAGAAACTGAATACCTTGATAAAAAAACGTTAATATCAGCTATATGAAAAGACATTATTATAAAGGGGTTGTGGCTCCAAAAACAGACAGGTTTTAACATTAACTGTTTTAACTGATCGATACGGTTTTGATAAAAAAAATGAAAAACAAACATCAAGTACAGTTCTTTGCTAAGTCTCTGTGAAAACAACTATCACCAGAAAAGAATGTAAGTTCTCTTAACGACACCTCCAGCATTGCAGTCACGGTGATACTAGGTACCATACTGTGTCGCTCCGAGTCTGAACTGTCCTTTATAAAAGAGCATGCATGATTGTCTGCTGCTGAGGTTAAACAGAAACATGAGTCTTAAATAAAAGAAAATGCTCCCATAAAATGGGAGATTAGACTGTGTGTTTGTTTCATATGATTGAAATGCAGACTGTGGTAGTCAGCCAGACTTGTGCTCTTCCAATCCCTGATGTAATTTGAAATATTCTCTCTAAATGTTCCACTTTCCGTGCACTCAACATTTAAAGTAAGTTAGATCTGACTCATACTTAAGATGCAAGGGTTTGAAATAATTAATACATCGCCTAAAACCAAGTCACAAGATTAGGTGCCCAGATGCTCACTTTATGTTTCTTTAACGATAGTACACTATGACCCTTTATAGATACTACACTGAGTATCCCCTCTCATCTTTAATAAATGTTCTGTTGAATTTTCTATAAACCACGGAAAAAGTGAACTGCACAATAATTGAGCATTCTAATTGCAAATACTACAATCACAACAAACCTGAGGGACAGAAAAAAGCTTCTCCCCATCGGGCTCTGTCCTACCCAGTGGCTCTTTGCTTTCCTTTACAAGAGAGGAGGTCTTACATTAATGAGGCCTGTGTATCCAGGATGCTTCAGGCAAACATTGACTTTTAGCTGTTTACTTGACCATGTTCCCCTGGAAAGTTGTCAAGCTAGACAACACTTTATGATTTCATTAAATGTTAACACTGGACTGCTGACGGACTTGATTTGGTCACTATGTAACAGGGCAAATTAGCAGTGAGGCTGGCTGCAGAGACAAGCAATGCAAATGTTGCAGTGCGTATAGCGGTGGGAGAAGTTAAGGGATTGGAGTTGTAGTATCACTCGGTTCAGGGTTCCAAGTAGCAGGTGCCGTTGTTTGTTGTCGAAGAGCCACAGTAGCAAACTCAAAGCAAGTCAATCCAGTAATGTCCAAAGTTACCCGCATTTTGATGATGCTGAAACACATTGTTACTGAAATGAACATCTACACTCACAGAAAATGTTGCATACTTTGTTAGGCTCTGTGGGATTTAATTGTGTTTTATTACAGGATCAATATGCAACTAAGTTTACTGAGAAGGATAAACGTATGTTGCTATGTTTGAAATTTACACAAATCGAAACATGCCTTAAAAAGTGCACGCATATCCATGATAACAGTCTGTACACTGATTTCCACGTAGTGGATTTGGGTCAGTTGTTTTTCCGTGATATCTTCATGATTTCTACCTGGTGCTTCGATGTCTTTCTTCTGCCCCTCTACAGCAGCAACACTGTTCAACGCTAGCGACTGTTAGCTTAGAAATGGAGTCGTCTAACGTCAACGAATGAATGAAAGACTCACAGGACAAACAACAGTACTGCAACACAGACTTTATGTAATGACATGGCCATGTGTAAATGTTACATACTGAACCTTTCTGAAGACAGTAGTTCACAGGGTCTCCAGGATTTATTTCAGTTGGAGGGTCTTTGTTCGTGTTGTATGGTAGTCTTGACTAGTCTAGACTAGGGGATGAAGCGCAGGACCAGTTGACCCCAGATGATCTAAGGTCTTCTTTTCAGCACATATGCATTATTTAATACTCCACATCATAATCGAGTTGAAAATCATACATTGACAAGAAAACACGGTGACTGACTGATTAGAGCCATACAGTTAATCTCCGCAGTGGCCGAGCCCTGTACCACAACAATAAAACCCTCTGCTTCTCAAAAAACATTTCCTCTATGAACCACCGTTATAAAAAAGGAATCTGGAGATGTAGACAGGCTACTTCCAAATTATTGCTCCTTGTATTATATTTCCAACTACGGAGGTTTTAGATTTGCAAAATGGTTTCCAGCCACCAGTCGCTCAGACTCACTATAGTCACATTTTTACTTCTTTTCCACAGATGGTATCAGCTCAACTTGCCTCAACTCAGCATGACCTTTTTTTTTGCATTTTCATTTCGTGATAGCAAGTACCATCAAGTACTATCAGGTACCATCAGGTGCTATTTTTAGTACCACTTTCGCCAAAGTTCTAAGCGAGCTGATGCGATACTAAATTGTGACATGAGACCATGCAGATCACATATCGGTTGATCCAGATTCACTGCTGCATTAAGACATATGTGCATCATCAGGCCACGTTGGATATTTTTAAATAGGCAAGCCAAGCTAGTGGGAAAACTCTCAAAATGTCATCAATCAATCAATCTATCTTGATAAGTCGACCACAGATTTGAACTCCAAACTTGTGATTAAATAAAATGTGCGTTTCATGCATACAAATTCCTTCTGGAGCTGGATTTAATGCTACAAATACTAGAAAATCAATTCTACAATTGGTTTTCGAGACCACGGCAAAGACACAGCATTTGCCCATGCTCAGACAGCATGTTATTGAGAACATGTATTTCTGGTTGATCTGTTCATGGCCAATCCCTCTGGCCTCTTTTGATGTTCCTTTGACACTATCTGCGATGCCGCAGTCAGACAAGCAGACTACATGACTAGGAAATCAACCAGGAGAGACTATTTTTTCCCATGGTAACATGTCTCTGCTGCTTTGCTAGCCACCGCATTCAGCAGATTTGAAGTCTGAAGAATTATATACTCACATGAAAAATCTTTAAAAGTATGTTGTTGAGTTGATTATATTGATTGAATTGTTTGAATATTAATTTAAGTGTCCTGCACCTCTGGTTCCCAACCCATAGAGGCTTACAAGACACTTTAACTTGGATGAGCACATGACAAGTCAAAATTCACAGTTCTTCAAAATCCAAATAAATACATGTCATACATTCAGTTTACATACAAAAAGTCTTTTTATATTGGATACAGTGTCTTCTGTCTGAGCTGCCAGGCGTCCTCTATAAATCTAGCCAAAACAAAAGTCTCTTCATTAAAAAAAAAAAAACTCAACATATTAGCATCAGACAATCAAAACAAATCAGGATTCTTCAATTAAATCTTGTCAAAAAGATAATTCCTCAAGTCACTGTACAAAGGACAATAGAACACGAAATGAAATTCATCTTCCACAACACCAAGATCACAACGAACACATAAACGTTGCTCTTTAGGAATGCCTTTATATCTGCGCACCTCGACTGCCAGTGGTAAAGAGCCAGATCTCAGCTGTTCACACAGAGACCTTCGCATTCTCTTTAGACTTAGTTTTGCATATGGTTCTGTACAATAATCGTGAATTTGAAGTTACAGTTCCAGAGGCCATCGCTGTGTCACAGGCGGCTGCAGTTACACTGAAGGTGGCATCACGATATGTTTACGTTGTGTTGGTAGGATGACCAGCTACACTGAGGGAGTACTATAAGTGCAGTGGAAATGCAACGTGCCCTGCGACAAACCCAAGCCACGTTGAGGCCAGTTGACCTGTTGCCGTCAGTGGAAGAACGGCATTAGATGCATCCCTGCTGGAACCTTACTTAAATCTACTATGGGTAAACATTTACTAACCTTTCCAATTTGTGATGTTCATACCAAAGGGTAAGAAACACTAATGACAGCCCTGTAAATTGTTGAGTAAAGCAGGTATCTCATCATTCACTGCTGATTAGGATACCGTTCTTAATTATTGAATGTCACTTCCTGTGGGGAGACGATTTCCTGCTGCATCAGAGTCTACACTTGAATTTAACCTGAGCAAACAGGGTAAATCAATGGCATCGCAGTCGGAGGTATTGGAATTCTTTTCTCTGTTACCGCCCAAACTTGTGATTAAATAAAATGTGTGTTTCATGCATACAAATTCCTTCTGGAGCTGGATTTAATGCTAGAAATGCTAAAAAAAAAAAATCAGTTCTACAATTGGTTTTGGAGACCACGGCAAAGACACAGCATTTGCCCATGCTCAGACAGCATGTTATTGAGAACATGTTTTTCTGGTTGATCTGTTCATGGCCAATCCCTCTGGCCTCTTTTGATGTCCCTCTGACACTATCTGCGATGCTGCAGTCAGACAAGCAGACTACATGACTAGGAAATCAACCAGGAGAGACTATTTTTTTCCCGTGATAACATCTCTCTGCTGCTTTGCTAGCCACCGCATTCAGCAGCTGCTATTCAGCACTCTATCCTATTCATTCACAAACCACAGAGGATAAGAGACAGACTGTGAGTGAGTGT
>JAPQRN010000018.1:10815635-10870067 GCA_037367275.1 Coranthus polyacanthus
GTGTGTGTGTGTGTGTGTGTGTGTGTGTGTGTGTGTGTGTGTGTGTGTGTGTGTGTGAGTGTGTGTGAGTGTGTGTGAGTGTGTGTGTGAGTGGCGGGGGTGTTTTGGCTCCAAGGAGGACAGCCTGCTCTCTGAGTCTGATGTACTGCTACTGTATCGCTACTGAAGGATTTACAATAATGTCACAGCCAAGCCTGAAACTCCTGGGAAAAAAAGAGAGAAATTTATAGTTATTGCAAAATCTTATTATTATACTGACATAAACATATGCACACATGCACAGTCACACACACACACACATACATGCACGCGCAAGTGAAATGTTGGAATTACTGTGCTTTGAGGCCTATTTGAATTTAGAGCATGTCTAATCTGTATATCACCCAAAATATGAACCAGCTCCTTCATAGCCATACAGAGTGGGCAGTTCTGCTGTGCGAAAGACATGCACGTACTCACACACACACCAGTGCAAACTTTCACCGCGCGCACGTGCACGGGCAGCAGGCACGGCAGAATATCTAACAAATGCCTGTGAGCTCTCTGAGAAATGATTTGTTGAAAATCCTTCTGTTAATGGAGTATAGATCTTAAAAAATATTTGTACTGAGGCATATGGGTAACAGTGCTTCTCCGTGAAGAGGCTAAAGAAAGAGAAGAAAAGGCTTCAAACATCATCATCATCATTCACAGCCCTAGAGTTAATTGGATCTTAATCCTTCCATCACACATCCATAATCCCCAGATCAAAATGCCTTTATAGGTTGAAGGCCTGGACTTCTGCACTGCAATAAAGTTGAGCGGGCAGTTAAGACTGGTCTCTTTGGCCTCTAAACTTTAAGGTCTGGCCCAGGTACATATATTAAAGGACCAAAATAAAGAGAGTAGTGTCTTGGCATGACCCTGCAAGTCAAGACTATAGTCTGTGGGCAAAAGAGTGATATTAAATCTTCTCTATGTCCTAACATTCATAGTAAACCCTCCTTCAGTCAATAGTGGAGAGTATCCTCAGCCTTGTTGGATCTTCTTTTCCCTCATGACCTACCAGAGAAACACATCCTCTATCAAACTTTGAGTAGCCTATTTTTAACATAAAATGGGCTCAGTGTTGCTAGAGGGATTTAGTGTGAAATTTCCGCTTCATGTCATTCACAGCCTGTGAGCAGCCAGTCAGCAACTTTACAGCTGAGTAAATTCACCACCTTGTTGCAAGATACCAAATTTGAATTTGAATATGGGTGCACTGATACAGAATTTTCAGTAACTGGAACAGGAACACACACGCGCAACCTGGCCGGTGTGGCAGCGCCCTACGGGACACTGAAGTTGGAGATGGCGCTTTTTTGGAAAGCTGGTGGTGTGGCATCAAGTTTGTGATCATCAGAGTTTTCACTGCAACAAATCACGATACTTGGAAATAACTGCCGTTTCCACTGCTCAAAGGGCAGGCTCAGCAGCCAATCACTGCGCCCGTGGTATTTTGGCACAAACATCACATCCACATTCAGCTCACTAATCAGGGTTCAGTCAGCATAGTGGCAGAGTGGCTCACACAAGCCACAGCAAGCGCCAAATGCTTAATTAACTAGATCAACTGATTTGAGCACCAGTAAAGAACCAAGCGATGCTGATTGTTTAATTTTAGCATTTTAATTTTAGGATTTATTACCAATAAGAATAAATTAGAATACCTTATGATACCATTTGGATAAACCAGTATTGACAATACTGTTCTGACAAGTGTTCTGACGAAGTTCAGAAGTGGACATTTTAAAGGCTTCTTCATTGTAACTTGTGTTTATACTCTAAACAACTTTCTTTTTTTTTTTTTTTCTTTAACCCAGACCCTTACCAGACACCTCATCTTCACACATCCGTTTCCAATTTTCTACTTTAAATGTGTATTGAATTATAACAATGAAATGAGCTTGTTGTTCTCAAACATACTAAAAAAGATGAATTAAATGATTGGTCTGGGTGGCTCGGGTTAGATCAAAGGAGTTTTGATTTTAACTCTCCATAAAAACAACAAGGAAAATGAAGCAGTGGACATCTGATAATGTGAGTGACTTTAAAAGGATCCATTAGAGCTAAGCCAAAACCTTTAAACATGTCTCGTATTCAAACAGTGTGTGTGGAGTGTGAATGGCTGCTTGAGTTTTATATGTTTCCGAAGCTGTTAGAGACGGTGAATAAGGCTGAACTCCCTGTGAGACCCTGTAAAATGTTATATATGCTTGCAGAGCTATCACTGCGCAAAAATGTTGTTACCATTCTGTCAGCGAAGGAAGCATTTTTTATTTGATTTACGTCTTTCGCCATAGCCTATGTAATTTATCTTTATTTAACAGCACTCTGTAAACTTCCTTGTCTATATTTTTATATTGTTACCATATGTTTTATTCATCCCCGTGTAGGTGACAGAATGTACATTGTTGTTCATACTTATCAGAATTGATTGGCATCCCCATTTGAATTGCCATCGTCTCAGAGTTGCCATAGTAACAAGTTGTGTAACTTCCATACTGACTAGCGCGGAATATTAATTCAGTTTTGCAAGTCGTGCTCTTTAGGAAGATGCTATTTGGTTGAAGATGTGTGGGTTAATTAACAGACATATGGTTTCATTTAGTGGGAAAAAAAAAAAAAAAACAGAACATAGCAGATATACTGTAGTCTCTGTGGGGGGAAAAAAAACCGGACATGTTGCTCAACAAGCTGATCACTCTTGTGGGTAAGAGGTTCACAGAAGACTCCATGTCTACATGCACTGTGGATGTTTACAATAACAGCAACCAGGTAAACACTCTGGTCGCTGTTGTGTTTCTTTCCACGCAGAGTGTAGAGATAATGATGCAATAACGGTATTTCCGTCATCTGTGATCATTGCACAGTCAGAGGAAATTTAAATTAATCTATGAATCTAATTCACTCTTAGATAAAACACTATAGTTCAAAGTTTCGCAGTTAATCATATACAACAGAACAAACTGATTAGCTAATTTAACTTTGAACATTTCATTCTGCTATATAAACCGCCAAACATCTTTTTATATAAATACATGCGATAATTTATACTGGCTTTTCACCATTATCATTTTTCTGCTGGCATCCCACTACATAAACCTGTGTAGCTATTACTTATGAAGACGCGCTGTCAGGAAGTAAAGTAACTGCACACTTTTAGACTTTGCGGAACCCGATTATGCTAACCTGGTTCAAAACCTGACAATTAAGCTGGACACGCACTTGATGACTGTTATTACGTTTACAAATGTAATTTGGTCATCACGACTGGTCGGGTCCAGTTGGACCCAGTTTCGTTCAGTTTGTGTTCTCAGTTGCCAGATAAAGTCACGTAGTGCGTACTGTGTAGTGTTGAGTCTTTAGAAGGAGTCAATGCATGTTATTCTCATAAAAAATGTTCTTAACGGGTTGGATATTTAAGACTGACACCAGCAACTGAAGGTGTCAAAAAAAAGCAAAAAGTCTGTGGTGTAAAAATACAGGATGTGGTACCCTGGCATCGTTAAGTTAACATGTTAAGTTGGTTTACAGAAACAACTCATCTTCTCACCTCATTAGTCACCATATATGGTGAATAAAAAGAGATTGCAGGCCGCCGGCTACAGTATGTCCGGTCGTTACAACCAGTGTGTTGTACGGTGGACTGACTCGTTTATTAAGCGTGCGCTCCTCTCTGAATGTCAAAGAAGAAAATCGACTCCAGTCGCTGGAAGCAGCCGTTAAGCATGTCGTGTCCCGTCTTAGAACGCTTCAGCTACTCGTCAAGCGTTTGTGTTAACATATCTGTTTCAATTACATAAAAAGAAAATAAATTCAGACTAATTTTACATTTGGTCTATTGATTCAAAATGAAGTGTAAGAAGATTAATGAGGCCTTGAATTGACTGGCGTGGGCCTGTGGGGAATGGGTATTGTGAATGGGCTGTAGTGCTGGGTATAGTCAGCCAGGTTATATTCCTCCATGTCCTGTCACATTGAACACATAAAACCATATTTAAAAATGTTTTAATAGATGTTATCACCTCATTGTGTTATTCTTTAATGGTTTTCTGAACTGGATTGGAACAAATCCAGAGCCTTATCGCTGAGCCCAATTCTTATTTGCAAAATAAGAGTGGATTAATTCACTTTTTTTGCCAAATTTCTCCAAAAATGTCGCTTCATTGGAATGGAAGCTTTGTTATTAAATTGAAAATGCACTGTACTGTGCTGGGGTTAGAACAGATATTGACAGGTACTAGCTCTGTCGGTATCTCGCCTGGTAGAGCTAGTACTGCACAGGCTGCAAAATGTTCAGGCATGAATTAGTTTAAATAGTACGTGTATCACACTGACATTACCTCATGGCATTGTTCCTGAAATTCAAAAGCTTCTATAGAGGCTGTCAGTGTAATAGGAAGTAGAAGAGACCTGGTCACTGTTGGGTTAAAAGTCCTGGCCAGCTTCCAAGTTTCCCACGTCCCTGAAGCAATGCTCTGCTGGCCCTTTGACTGACAGGCCAGGGAATGAGGGGCAGTACCTGGGAGCCTCAGAAACCAGGGATTGGATAAGAGCTCTCTGTGTGCATTCTAATAAGACACTGCCTTCCAGAGGAATTGGACTTACAGCAGTCCAAGGTTAATCTAGATGTCAACACCTGCTGAGTGTGCAGCTGATTGCTGTGGGGTGACATCCCCAATCTCCTCCATGGAAACTTAATGCGGCAGCTGATTCCACCCTCCTTCCAGGAGGAAGTGCAGAGGTTGGTATTTCTCTTCTGCCGTGCATGACCGTTCTTCCGGCATTTTGACTGCTGACCTGCTTACTTGCTTGATCGCCTCCTGTCTTCTCTGGCCAGTGGCCACACTTTCAACCTCAATTATAATAGTTTCAAAAGCAGTTTTTTTTTTGTTTGAATGCTGTAAATGATCTGAGGAAAAATTTAATATTTTCACCACCTCGATCACTTAAAATTCCTCAATATACTGAATATGCACATAGGAATTGTGGACATAAAATAATAATGCACTCACTGTCATGGAGCCATCATTAATATTATCAGTAACACATTTTTTTTTCTGCTGTAATATATTGTGCCGTGCAAAATAATATTTGATTAATGTAGCTTATATCCTGCATAACCTGTAAGAAAATATATTTCCAAAATAAAAATAAACTCATCAATATCTAACATTACCTTCCTCCTGTCAATTACAGCGCATTCAATCAACGAACACAAACTGCAACGAAATACCTCTGCAAGTAATAGTCCGTGGAATAATGACCACCTTCTTTCTCGCAGGGGAAACCTTTAAAGATCACTATACTCAGAAACGAGCAAATATAGCAAATAATCGCAGTGTCGTTCCTGCTCAAAAACACAAGACTGATTTTCTGTAGCCAGTTTTGGAGTCATGCTATCACACCGTCACCACAGTCCTTTTAGAATACCACCAACCTTCAGCCTCAGCTCTAATGAAGCCATTTGTAAACATTCAGATATTAATATGCTGTGTGCAACAGTGTCGAATAGATTTTTAATACTGTACACACCGCGGCTCGTCTGAGGTGCAGGGGCTTGTCAAGAGACGCAAAAACGGTCGAAGCATCATCAAGAGGTATCACCCACTTGACCCTCAACAATTACTTTGACCAAACATCGTATTTAGGTGGCACCTGAAGCCACGAAATCTCATTTCACTGGTAATTGTCGCCCATTCCCCAACAGTGAAGTCACTTAACCCACGGAAACCTTTTGAATCTCACCCCCTCCTCCGCTGTCACACTCCTCTTGTCTAATCCTCCCGGCACACCACCTCTTTTGCATTTTGTCAAAATTCATTTATTTTTTTAAATTTTTTTTCTGGAGATCAACCTAATTAGAAGGAAGGCTTGTGGTGAAAATACATCTTTATTGCTGTCATCATCAATATCACACTCCTTATCTGGGTCACCGCGCGCTGATTGGCTGCATGGCAAATGGAGTGGAAATTTTCCATTTTGTTCGGGGCCTTTCATGTTTCAAATGTACGCCCACCAGGGAAACTACGTGCATATTCGAGGAGGTAAACAGTTAACAGGTCTCCTTCCCCCACAAACACCTTGTTGTGGAGAGAAAAGAAAGAGATGCAGTAGAAAATAGTGAAGATAAAGGTTAGCCCGTCTTCTGGGGACTGAAGGCTCTATTCAATCACACTTGATAAGAATGCCTTGGGGATTAGTCAAAGGCATTCTCCCTTGGTAGTGAAGAGGCACCTCTGGGTTCAGGTACTCAAAAAAAAAAATAGCACTGTTTACAGTGTGATAGCACTGGAGACCGCTTTGAGTCAGAGCAAAAGATTAGCTTTTCTCAACTTATCACGAGGAAGGAACCATTTTTGATCAAATACTGGTGAGCAATTTGCATTCAAGGTCACTTCAGTTGATTGTATGTGTGGAAAAAGAACAGTGAGGTATTGGATTATATAATAACCTTCAGTATAGCCTCTCTTTTTGTTTGTATAAGCTTTTTTCTCATAAATGAGCTCATCTTTGAGCAGATGCGGACAACCCTCAGACCCTCATTTCCTGTACTTGTGTTTTCTATAAAGCCATCACAGTTTTCAATGAAGTTCAATACCTGCCTATCCAACGCAGACTGACACCGCTGAATACGGTTCAAGATTATTTTGACAAAATAAGCCACATAACCTCCGGTGTGGAGAGTGAATCATTTCCTTGTAGTCATCTCGTGTTTTAAGACACGCAGGAGTCGAGGCTGGCTCAGCTACTCTAGGTGAAATACTTGAAGATGAATTCGCTTTTCAAAGCAATTTAGAAATGACGATTTTTTTTTTTTCTGTGTATGTTTGTACTGGGACTCAAATACCTCGGAGCACTTGATGTTGACAAGCAATACCGGAACACCAAAAAGAGATGTGGTTGAAAAACACCACATTATAACCGCTAAGTGGAATCTCAGTTGAAGGATACAACACATGGATGCTTGGGAAGAAAATTTACTCACAATTTACCTCAGAATTCAGAAAATGAATAGTGTTTTAAATGTCAGAGACTAGCAATAGACGCACATGTTCTGTATGGGTAATATGAACAATTTGCATCACGCTGGTCATCGGTACATTTGCATTCACCTGTATTCATCACACAATATTCAGTCTCCACCTCCTCCCGTGTTCTCTTTGGGGTTTTAATTAGTAACATATGTCGGTTCATTTGCGGACGGCGTTGTCCTAGATCCTTCATTAAGCCGTTAAGTACTTGTATAACATTTTTTTTCCTGTTCTTACTGTCGTCCTTTTCCTTTTATTCTACAACCCAAATAAGAAGTAGTTGACACAGTATGAAGCAGTGACATTGAAATGGACTTTGACTTGTAGACTTCACTGTAGACAGTATGAACACAACATATTTCAAGTTTGGTCAACTTCATTTCATTTGTAAATATACATCCATTCCTGACATTCAGGCCCGCAACACATTCAAGAAAAGAAAGACAGGAAGGAATTTACTGTAGATATTCCACCCTCTATGGTGCATAATATAATTAAATGTATTGCAGCCTGAATGTGAGGAAAGGATGCATATTTGCAAATGAAATTTTAAAAGTTGACCGGACAAAAAAAAAAAGTCAAAGTAAATTGCAATATCATTGCTTTCCTTCTTAGTTTGCATTTTCCATACTCTTTCTTATCTGGGGTTTTATACCAACGGCCTATAAACCAAATAATAGGGTCATATTAGTATTTTGCTGGGATTTTCTCTTTTTAATTATCAGTTATTTCCTTATGATGACAGTAAAAGACTAACATGAGTAACTCCAGATTTGCAGTTACTGTAGATCTAATAGGCTATTTGACTGCGCAAGGAACAAAATTATGGTTGAACCATTCTGTGAAAAACTAGATCACTTACTCCACTCATTGAGATTTCTTCTTCTATGCAACATAATTAACAATTAGATCGGTCCTCTCATGCTGGTGCTGGCACTGTGAGATCATAACTGATTAAATATCATGCATGCAGTGTGAGAGCCACCCACACTGCTTTCAGCACGCTCGCACTTATTCATGTACATTTCATCACTCTTATAGAATGGTACATACTGCATATATACAATCGATGGACAACACACGTCATTTTGTGTCTTGCTGTAAGCGAGGAGATTAGTCTTAAAATAATTTCTCTGTCCAGACCAAATGCTCCGAACTGGAAACTGCATTAAATGGCACAATAATGAAACTTGTACTAAAACACACACACACACATATATATGTAGAGTAAAAATATTACATATACTACTAGTATATATATCTGATTAATTATCTATATATTTCAGAGCAAATCAAACTGCTCGGATTTTTTTTAGTAATAGAAAATTGTCCGAAAACAGACAAGTGATTTCGGTGCAAAAAGCTTTTACTTGGACTCTGACTTTAAAGTGTTATCTTTTTGCACTGTTTGTAATGAATTTAGGTATGACTCAAAACTGCAATTTTACCGCCAGACATTCATATCAGGGGGGAAATGGGCTAATAAAAAAAGTTAGTTTCTAAAGAAAACTTGATGAAAAACTAAAGAACTTTCTGTATGGAGTTGGAGTGTATTTGCTGCATCTTATGTGGTTGAAAGAGCCTCCATGCTGTTCCTGTTTGTTCACTTTGACTCGCGTTTCTTCTTATCCGTGCAGTTTGTGCATATATCCTTGACATTTGATTTCAGAAAAGAGAATTTCCTCCTTGACCTGTAACTCAAAGTCTACAGTTTTTGAAGCTCAGTTCGTTTTAACCTTCAGTATTTGAAAACGTACATATCGCGCGTTGATCATCTCTTCAAAACGCTGTCGGACGGAGCCACAGTAATTGGCTGGTGCATGTAACTGTATTTGCTTGTCTTTGACTGTGATGTTGTTGTGTCTGCCCACGTTACATCTCTCAAACTGCTATTCTTTGCAGCCAGAGCACATGGAAGCTGAGACTGGGACACTTGAGACACTCGCTACTAAACCACAAATATGAGCATGCACACAAACCCTCAGAGAGAATCCTAAACACACAAAACACTGTGTAATTGTAAATCAATAAACAATTACACAACCACCATCATAACACACTGCTTACTGACCTCAAATCCCTTGGCGCTGACTGTGTCTCCATTTTCGTGCCGTTAGTTAGAGGGCAGGTAAAACAATAATGGGATGGCTGTCGCCTAAAACGTGGACACTTGCCAAAGAAGCCTCAAGGTCTGTAGCAACTCTAAATGTGGACACGTCGGTTTTACTTTTGTGTATTCACAGTCGCTGAACTCTCAAAAGTACTGCAGAACATTTCTTCGTGTCTGTTGCTGCAATTTATGGAAACTTCTAATTGTTTGCCGTGATATAACCGAGGGTAATAATTTTGGTTGTCAGGCTCTTATCCCTCACTGAGGACATGGAAAGCACTGTGAGCAAGGTCCTTAAAGGATAATTTCACAATTTTTCAAGTCTATCTCCAATAAAAGTCCATGTGAACCGTAACGGTTTGCTTAGTAATTCATTTATTCTAGATATTTTAAGATCTCTTTATAATGCGTTTTAAATGCATGTGATGGGGACAAACCCACGGTCCTTGATCCCTGCCATATTTTCCAAAGTGTATCTGAAGACAGTTTGAGGCTTCGGCTATCCAAGTGAGACAAATCAAGGACATTTTCATTTTTAATCATCCACCTACGGTTAATAGGGGAAATAAAAACTAAAAAGACTGTAGCTTTGGAAGATACCAGCTTGGTTTTGCTAAGTCGGTACTAGTGAAGCCTCATAGTGTCTTCAAATATAAACGTTTCAATATATTTGATCATAAAAAGGACTAAAAATGTTGACAGATTTTGTCCCACTGAAAGCTCACTGGGAAGATTTCACGTAATGACCAGAACTAGAGAAATGATTACAGCAAGCCCAAAGCTGACGACTGATGAACCGTAAACCCGATTATACTACGTAAAAGAAATGAAGAGAAGTCCAGCCATCCCGCTGAAGTCCGTTTTAAAGAAACACAATCCCTACAAGCTCTGGAGCTTCCGATTCCCCACTTCACAAAATGGCAGACAACGCAAACGCACACTCGACTCATGCGGTTCAGTTTCCTGAGAGATGTAGATGAAGACAACACTTTGTCAAATTCACACATCTTTATAAGACAAGACAAAATGGAAAAAGAGATCGTCTGATTGTTTGAAGACATTTTCTTAAAGAGAGTCACATTAATACAAAGATCTATCATGGAATACCAGTATTTTATATACTGCAGTTGTTATACCACATTTTTATATTCTGTAACATGTACATGGTAATATGCCAACTTTGATTCAAAAAGTGTTCAGTTAGTTCATCCAAGAAAAGAAAAGAAAAATCAAAACTTTGAAACAATATTCAACTCACCATGAAAGGATTACAATACCCTGCAAATGCTCACGGTCTGTGTCATAATGTCTTTAAGCGTTTATCTTTACCACAAGAGAATACACAAAAACTCAATGCTTTGGGTAACTCATTGGAGTTGATCCTGACTTTTATATAAAATACTTGAAATAAATGAATGCTCATTAATGATTTACATAGTCCCAAGGGAAACAGAGACAACACTGTGATACTGTGAGATTCCATGTCAAGATACTAAGGAAGAGTTTTTCTCCAAAACGCCATAAATCCAGATACAACATAAAGTAAAACCGTTGCCTGAGGTTGATCGTTCAGTGTCTGAAAAATCTACAGGATCCACTCTGTAAAAAGGAGCTAATTTCGTCAACTTAATTGTCACCTATTCTTAAAAAGTAATGCGATTTTTTGTATGTTTTTTTTTTTGTTTTTTTTGCAGTTCAGAAATTTTAAGGTTGTATTTTTCAGTCACATTTTGGAACCAAACTCTTCATGTTTTCCAGTTCATTATAAGTAACACAAAAATGGAACGCATAATACCACACAATTAGCTGATCCACTTCGGAGATTATTTTTAATGTACCAACAATATGTTAACACAAGTATCTACCTGCTTCAGTGGCTCCTCTCTGGTTGGAAAAGAAGAGGTTTTAGCAAAGCAATGGGTGTAAAAACCTCATTGTCCCTAAACATGCAAAGGCCACGGGTGCAAGGAAGAAAACAGTGACAGTGAGTCATGTACAGCTATTAAAAAAAAAACTGAATTGAAATTAAATGTGTTTTTCTTTTAGTTGCTTTAAAATGAGATGCAAAGGAGGAAGCCGTGATGTTTCTTTCCACGGTGAATGAAGGAAGTGACAGGATTGTGATGGCGTCAACCCGGAAAGCTTCAAGTTTTAGGCACACGCCTGCAACTAAAAGCCATGTTTTCTTTAGAGTGGAGAAGCAGTTTCACACCAAAAAGCCTAAAATTGACACATCAGGTTCTCGAAGCGTGTGCATGTGTTTGAAGGGTGCGGTGTAAAGTATTACTTATCAATGCATTTTTCTTGCCATAAAAAGCAAATGAACTGGAGAGTGAATATGAGGTTTCGTCACCTCTTTGGGAAGTGTCATGTTGTAGCATGGCTCTGAGTCATCTCCCACAATTCTCCAGTCTTTGTGATTCGGTGTCAGCGGGCCACTGAGCCGTTTTTCACTGCCATCCGCCATCGCCGCATTGACAACTTACCGATACTGACACAGGTAATTTCCCAAGAGAAATCTCCTCTAGATTAGGATGAAAACAAACACCATAGCTTTATACTTTAGCCACCCAGATCACAGTCAGAAAAGAACTAAAATAACTTCCAAAAAATAAGTTAACATAATTTTGACACATAGAATTTTACAATATGTACATTATTTTTAAATTAAAATAGATTTGTCGGTTGTCTGATTGGGCAGTCCTCTATAGAGCACTTCTCTTTTCAACCATCCAGTGTTATTCTACAGAGTTCCTGTTAGAGCTCAGTGGCAGCCAATCGGAGTGCAAGTAAGGCTTCCATCATCAAGTCCCTGCCAATAGTTTGTTGGTGATGTCTTCGGACG
Organism: Coranthus polyacanthus; assembly: GCA_037367275.1. Classification (NCBI taxonomy): domain Eukaryota; kingdom Metazoa; phylum Chordata; class Actinopteri; order Kurtiformes; family Apogonidae; genus Coranthus; species Coranthus polyacanthus. The sequence continues at coordinate 10,827,649 of JAPQRN010000018.1, forward strand.
GGGCCGAGCCCTTAGCAACACACATGGCAGACCCTTCAACACCTTGACGAAAAGAAATAAATATAAAATATATGTAATATTTCTATATATATTCATAAAACCAAACCCAGGATAGATTTAACTCTGATGTGTTCTCTCCATAATATAATCAAACTGTGGCCATTTTCCTATTGACAGTCCACATTACTTCCCTTTTGTCTCCATTTTTATATGTTTTTGCAGTTTTCAAGGAAAAAGAAGTCTTCTTCAAACCTGTACATCTTATACGCAAGTAAACAAAATGTAAAAGTGCGTGTTTTTGAATATGTTTTATCCACTATATCCAAAAGTGTTGCAGGCACTTAAGTCCTTCCCAAACTTGTAGGTGTTTTTCGACAGTGGAGCAGGTTGGTTTGGTTATTCCTGGATTTCTGTGGGTCGGTCTGTCCGTATGTCTCTGTCGATCTGTCAGTCTGGCGAGGAACAGGCCATCCCGGACCGCTGCTAGCCCAGGATGTCCAGGTAGACTGGCGTGGCTTTACCCATAGCGAACAGGACCTTCTGAATGTCCTTAATGTTCAGTCGCTGCTGTGGTTCCCTCTGCCAGCAGCCCAGCATGATGTCATACACCTCCTTAGGACAAATCCGTGGCCTCTCCAGAACCCGACCCTGGGTTATGCACTCAATAACCTGCAGAGGAGAGGGCAGTGAAGTGAGACAGATGATTTTCACTGACTGATTGCTTTGGTTTGTTCATAATGAGAAACTGGTGACGCTGAGCACACTGTCCTTTGAGGTTTGAACTAATGAAACTGAGATGAAAGAAATAAACCAGACGCATTCAGTCTTAAATCTGTGCAATATTAGAAGGGATACACGCTTTTCTGCTTTCCCACAGCCAAAATAACAATACTATTCAACATCTGAGGGGTGGATATCTAGGATGCTGCTAACAAGGGTACAGATCATTTCATTCCTGTGCTGGTGCTCTAATTGCTGTTGTGACAATGACTAAAGTTCCTATTTGTTTTGCTGTTTCTGTCAATGCCAGGTCACATAGGTTAGTAGAATTTAGCTCCTATTTTTGTGTAATGAGTGTAGTTTTTAACACTGTCAAAACATGAAATAGCTTTAAAGCTAGCTTCTGTTTTTGTTTTGATGTAGAATATTGCCAACACAGCTGAAGAAGAGTCGAAACTCCCTAAAGACATATCACGCTGTCATGCAATTTCGTGCTATCGCAGGCTTGCAGCAGAACAACACAGTGTCAGAACAAAGCATTTGATAATCTAATGCTATCTGAAGACTAATCTCTGGTAAGAACATATGATGTTAAACAAACCTCTGGGAAAACCCTGTGCTGATGTTTAATCTGATACACCTGTTCGCCGAGGTAAAGAACTCATTTCATTTGATTTTTTCATTTGTTTTGTTTCTGATGTCTCGCCACCATATGATAATAGGCCTGACAGACAACAAGACTAAGGAATAGATGACGGAAAATTAGTTCTCGTACAGACAAAAGCCTCTTTGGATATGTTCCCAGATCACAAATATTACCGACAACACAAAGTAAAGGCTGCAGTTGTCATGACAACCACCCCTGACCAAACAGATGTCACACAATATCCATGGAAAAGGACTATAACTAAAAGTGAATGTGGCTAATTTAACAACAGTAATACTGTGACATCCTATGAAACCCTTTTTCATAACATTATTTCTAACCAACTGAAAGGTTGAGGTTGTACATTACCCTGGTAATTTCATTTGCTGCACTTCCCATTACACTTACCAACACCGAATATTAAAATGACTTCCTTTGACCTTACATATATTTTCAGACAGTCGTCGGATTCAACCATAACTTAATAGCTTTACGTCATGAATTGCAAGTCACTTTTCTTCAGTTTTAACTAACGTAAAACCAGGTCATGTCTATATATGACAAACTCGGTTAGACACAGCTGGTTAGTGGCATTTTTCATCTGATGCACAGCAGTGGTTTTACTGCTTTTTCAGTCCCTACACAGACGTGAGAGCGGAGTGTTGTAAAGATGAACGGCATGCTCATTTTTCCTGTACCACTTCAACCAAGTACATATACATTTCTTTGTGAGGCTTTACAGGTGAGAGTGAATACGCCTGTGTTCAGTGGAGAGTGAAACCTGCTTGAAACAAGAAGCTGTATGATGACTGACCCTGCTAACTGATGCCTATTTATAACTGCCGTCGTAACGAATCGTTCTGTAATGTGTTAAAGAAATCTGTGTAACTAGATAACAAGTGCAGCATTCGAGTCTAACACCTACTAAAAAGAAAATTACATTAGAGAAACAGATTATAGATTTTCAGTTTTCTGCCTGTGACATCATACTGTCCTCATCTCATTACATTGTCAAAAACTTTTGGCAGCGTAGTTTAATCAGCTGAGTGTTTCATTTGGAGTGTTTCAAACTTGAGATACATAGAAATGTGGAAATTTCAATTTGTGTCAAGCCCATGAACATATTGATGTTTCAATTGAAATAGTTATAAGTGTAATGCATGCCACATGCCAGGTTATTCTTTTAGGTCAATTTAATTTTCTCAATATGCTCGCCTTACAAGAGTAATCCTAATTGAATTTTATTGATTCAAAGCAGAGCCTCCAATGAAAAAACAAACCAATCATGGGTGTTATGTAATGCACCATCTTGTCTGGTGGCAAAACAGCATTAATTTATCACCTCGTTGGGCCAGTGTGAGTCTCAGAAGGAAAAAAAAAAAAGAAACAACACAAAGCAGTAGATTAAGATCCAAAATGGCAATGTTCATTTAAATATCCTACTAGAAAGCTCATTCTTTCACGTCAAACGAAGCAGAGCAGAGCGCTTTCTACGACGCTCAGTGAAGAAGCAGCCTATTCAATTCACTCGGAGTTGCTGTTCTTATTTTTCTTTTCACAGCTCGGGATCAAATAAATATCCTGTGTTCAGTAATAAATACATTTGCCTATCCCATTCATGTTATGTGTGCATGTGTATTAAAAAAAAAACAAAAAAACAACTTACACAACTGAATAGCCTGGAGCTGCAATTTTCAATGTGCGTACACTAAGCTTGCAGCTTTTACTGTAATACAGTAATACAGTTCTATATATGAGGAGAAAGATTAGCTTCAGGGTCTTTGTACCTCGTTGTTACCCAGCTGAAACCAGGGCTGCTTTCCATAGGTAAAAATCTCCCACAAGATTACTCCAAAGCTCCAGACGTCACTTTCCGTGGAGAACTTCCTGTACATGATGCTCTCTGGGGGCATCCAGCGAATAGGCAGCATGGTATGCCCTCCAACCTGTCATCCAGTGGGAAAAACGGAGAGGAGAGGACAGAACAGATATTATTGCAAATGGAAATGTAGCTAAAACAGAGATTAGAAAACAACCCTCCTCCCAGGCATCGGGGGATTAATGTATCCTTGCATGTAACTGATACGATGGGTTTAGCGCCACGTGAATGTCTGCTGTACTGTTGCATGTTGACATTGATGCAATACAGGGAAATGCTGACTTATCTTCCACCTGCTCTGTATGTATAGGTTTGCAGAATGTGGCATTCTTTACCTCTTCTTTACATTCGCAATGTGCTATCCCTTCTCTGCAGAGGTACTAGCATTAAGCAGCGGATCAGTCTCAAAGCTTAGAACTGAAAGTGTTCTAATCAGGTTTTAAATAAATCGCTTTCAACAGTGGGGTTAAGAAAACTGCTGAAAGCATCCTCATGGATCCTTATAGAAAAGAAGGCTGTGTGGCCGCTAATGTAAATGTTATTTACGATACGGTGAATATTTAAATTGGATTTTCATCTGGTCACGGTCGACACATATCAACATGTATACACTCACATTCATAAGAAGGTTTGCATGAACCAACTGGAAGCTCTTTAATGTCTTCAAAGCAGCGGCAGAAAATGAAGTCTCCCTTGCTGTAAATCCTCTGAGGCTGGATATTAATCGATTAAACAATCATCCATTAATCATCCTTGCTCTCAGCTTCCATTAGCAGGCATTGTTTTAAAATCTATTTCCCATTCATGTCAGTAGCTGTGCTTTAATTATGGCGGTGATGAACTGGACAAGACTGATGTCAGAATGAGGTGTGATGTATGGAAGGTTTCAGAATCCATGAACAGTACAATTATTATTAGATATCGTTGTGGGATATCTAATAATAGTGAGCCATAGCTGGAAGAAAAGTCCGCTATTGACACATAATGTAAATCACACACGGTGAACTCGACACTAAGGTGAGATGAAAACTCTCATGCCTCCGTGAAAAAAACATGACAATGTTCTGAGAAAAGACCTACAATGCAATACATTTTTATGGATTTCAAAATAAAAATAAAAGAACAAATGACTACAAATTGCACAGAAACAAAAATTTCTAAGTTGCAATAAACCCACAATATACAGCCATGTAATAAAGCAATAAACCAAGCCTGACTCCTAACTTTATGTTTCATTATTACACATTTGGAGAGGTGCTATACATTAGTCTATTTGATCTCACGTGTTATTTTATGTCTCTTGCAATACTTATTGTCAGAACATTGGTTTTTTTTCTCCACTTTCTTCTGTTGCTGACATTCACTTCTTGTTATCGGTTTCTTTTTTTGGCCTTTGCTGTTGTTATCTTGACATTTTTTGTCAAGATAATTATACAATGGCTTTATAAGCTCCTTTGAGGTTTTTATCTCTAAGTCACTGGAAGCACTCCTGCAGAATATCAGACACGCATCTACCATCCATCCATCACCACAACTACTGATCCGTCCATCCACCCATCCACCCGAGCTCGTATTCTGTGGTTAAGGAAAAACCAGATAATTCACATATACAAACACACATACTATTAGCTCTGAACACTTCATTAAGACAGCCTCTCAGCTTGTTGCTGCATTTACCATCACACGGTTTCTTCACACTGTACCTCTAGGCTATAATACAATCAGATTCATTTAATCATAATAAGCTCCCAATTCCATTTACCATCTTCCACATCTGTGTGCCTTCAGCTGTGAGTGTTGTGTGGCATTTTAAGTATCACAAAAAGAAAAAAAAAAAAGAGAAAAAAATCAGCTAAATTCTTCCTAATTACCTCCTAGTTCTGTAGTGCGCTCATTGCACATATCCTTTGAAAGTCAAACACAATCTCTGCGTGTCAGCTTGACGCAGTAGATGAATCTTCTGGATGTTTTAAAAGAAACATGAGATTTGTCAGTCTGCCAAAAAGCTGCTCCTTCCTGGGCATTTATTCAGAACGTCGTCTAGTTTGTACACTACATCAAATTTACCATGAGGTTTGTTTGTTTGCATTTACTCGTCCTTCATTTGTAAATTCTCTGAAGTACTGCGGGCTGGAGAAATCAACCGATGGTGAAGAGGAACTAAAGGAAAGTGTAGCCCAGATGGCTGGATAGTGTTGGTAAAATCTGAGAACCCAAGAAGGGCTTCATAAATGGTTCATAAGCCTTGGTTGTACTTCCATTAAGCAAATGGAAAAGTAGGCATTTTGTTTCCTTTGGCTCCTGGATCAGTGCAATGGTTCTAAGTTGTGTTTAGATGGGAATTTTGTGCCATTTTGGACTTCTGAGCTCTTCAGTGCAGCAGTTAGCTCGAGTCTCTCAACTAGTGTAGTATATAATGTTACTGAGCAGTGATACCATGGAACTGTATACCTTTTTCACATTCAACACAAATCAATATTTATACACATGGCCTGGAGGTCAACAAGACCATTAACACCTACAGTAGATGCTGACTGAATCGAAATCACAATCCATTGACTCCCAGACTCTTTCTTGAGACTTCTGGCCTTAGTGGTGTAGCAGCAAAACAAACAGTTGATAAAAGTACACAAGTCAATAAAACATATACGTTGACCTAGTCATTTAGAGATATTTTAATGTGGAAATATTACTATAATAGTTTAAATCAAGAGCATAGGTTTGCGTGTGAACTGAAGGACACGGCTTTACCAATATTTTGGAAAGACAGAATATTTGAGGAACTTGTTTATATTATCTGTATCTTATTTCTAACATTAACGAGCAAGATAACCCTGGCAACAACCTGCAGGCTAACAGTCAGGTTGTCAGGCGCGATCCTAATTAATTATATGATTATAGAAATACAGAGAGGCATCAATGCTGGACGTTCAGCTGTTATAACCTTTGAAAGTCAAAGTATTTGATCTTCAGTTCATTTGGAAAAACTTACATCAGACAACAGCTAAGTTTAATGAGATCTTTCACTCAGTATTTCAAGTTGCTCTAAAAATAAACGGGTCCATACTAACCAAATGTTTCTATAGAATCCTATATGTCTCATTCATCAATGCACAAGACACGTAAGAAAGTGAGAAATCAAGTACAGATGCTGTAGAACAGGTTGTGGGAGAGGCAGCTGGACTTTTAGAGCTTCAGGTGAGCTATAAACGATACTGTGATTAAGCATATGCCGTCGTATATTATCTGGAAATTACCAACATTATGTTAAATTAGATTAGCATAATATTACGTTACGTTACCGTTACGCAACCATAGTCTATGTACTTTGATGTTAACTTAGTTGTAACTTATGTCATTAAGACAAGATGCAAATAGAGACACGTACAGACATATATATTTTCTTAATCCTCTATTTATACAAAAATCATTTTATTTTCCTTTATCCAAAGTCCAAAGAGATTTCTGAGCACAGATTCATTTTTCACTTCCATCCTGCTTCGCATTAATACATTTACACACATTTACACCTCAGAGCCGCCCAGTACAACCACAGTCTTCTCCTAATTCCACCGGGGGCTAAGAGCTCCACTCAGCTACATCTCGTTGTAGAAGTTGTAAAGTGAGAAAAGAACACTTTTGTGTCGATTTTCTGAATCCTCCAGTTACAATTCTGCTTCTCTAACCTGCCCAAGGGCTTTCAAAGTATTAGCTGAATTTCAAAGACAAAAACAATCCTTTACCTCTTAATTTTTGTAACTCCTTCCTGCCAGCTCATTTTCTGGCTGAATTCCACCCCGTATAGTTATGATTCAACCCACATTGGGAGACAGTCAAGTGGCAAGTCAGATAAAATAGTAATTAACATAAACATAAATCTGGGAGGCGTTTTGATAAGATGCGAGTATTTACTGACACATTCTCCTGCATTCACCTTCAACCTAATTTTCCAGGGTTCGACTGCAAGCTAATGGCCAAATGAAAACTGACTTATACCCCACCTGGTCTCATTCGTCATGACACGCTTTAGTATTGTACACAACATTAAGCCAATATTGATGCTGAGACCAGTTGCCCTCGATGTGTAAAACCTCCGGGCCGAGCCATGCTAGGTGGGCTGAAAGTGAGGTGAAGGAGTTGGCGAGGGACTGTATACAAATCTGTCCCCCTGTGGAGCTTTACAAAGATTAAACAAAATTAATTAAGTTCCTGTTAGTCTAAATGACTTATCTGAGTCCACCCTGGCCATTGCACGCAAGGCTAAACCTCATCAGATGCATACTAATGATTCAACCACAGCTGTGGCAAGGGACATTAAAACTGGCTGACTCTTTGCTTCCCTAATGATTGCATGCGATCACCTTGGGTTTTTGTGACAAGGCCATGGCAATTATCTTGGAACGTGGGGAAAAAGAAAAAAGAAAAGGCTGAACACATAATAAAAATAAAATAATTGCCCCTGTAATTATCCTCATCTTTCTCACTCAATGTCACGTCGAGAAGCTGGCAATGCTCTGCGGGGAGTGAGGAATGAGTCTGGGGCTTTTTTTTTTTTGTTGCTGTGTAAACTGGATTAGTGCTCTGCCTGTCCCACCATGGCAGGGGAGTGATTGGATTAACGGCGTGGAGAGCACAGCAGCATGGCAGGGGGATAGATTACTGGCCCAGTTGGGCTCTTCGATGGGCGCTCTGCGGCCTGCAGGGAGCCCTAGGAGGCCCCAGACATCTTAAAGGGCCCCGATAACCATCTAGACACACTCTCTCTCTCTGCTCTAACCACACTGCTATCTCTGCTCTCCCAGCTCAAACAGCAGCAAACACAAGTTCACTTTTAGAGGCTATGATGTCCATTAGGTTTCTACCTGCTGCGCTGCTGCCAAGTGGAGATAAAGTGGTATCTACTCTAGCTGCTGCATGCCGGTGGGTGGTGAAAGTGTCTGAAGGTTTTCAAAACACACACACACGCACTAGACTATTGCTATCATGCAATTTTACATTTACGACATTCCACATTGTCTCCTGCAATACAATAGTAGTGCAGGAATTTTTAGGGTCAAATTGTGTGCATCCTTATTTACTACAGGGTTGCAGAAAGCTTTGTCACAGGTTAAACAGAGGTAAAGGGGCACAGGTGGAAATTGTGTGTTTGGTATAATGAAATTTGTATCATAAACTGTTCCTGTCCTGATATGCAAAATACGATGGGAGGCAATGGGAGTTCTTAAAACAGCTGCTGAAGCCAATATATCTGACTCCTGTGGGAGAGCAAATTATGTAAGCACTCTGCTATAGTTGATATAATATTTTTTTAATCTGTTTAAAGGAACCACTTAGTTAAAGAAGAAGATAATCACTCAAATCATCCAATCACTCTTTTTTTTGTTTGAGCCGATAATATCAGTCTATTTAACATTTCTTCACCTACAGCCTGCCTCTTACAGGATAAATAAACACAAAAGTATATTCGTTTTCCAAGACCGTCTTCTTTTCAACAAATATTACAAGTATAAACACAGACAACTCTTCCAGTTCCATATCTTTTACTGATCTACACAATGTGCCAACGCATCAGCTCTTCTTTAGTAGCAGTTTATTCAAATAAGATGAACTGCAGTGGGGCTCATTTGCATTGCCTTAAATAAATAACCAGCTACATTTAAAAAAATGTGGTGATGCAAAACTTTCTGCTCTAAACATATTTTACAGGCTACATGAATATTCCTTCATGTAAAAGAGAGGTAGCTAAAAATTTTATATACAGCATATACATTATTAGCAACTGTCATTACTTCAGGTGTGTCTTTTGAACGAGTATGCATTCAACACTAGGCTACATGGCATGATGTCAGTGATATACAAAGAAAAATGACTACATGTAGTATGTAGCCATAATATCTCTACACTATATGCAGAAACTGCCTTTCTTGGGCCACTGAAAACAGGATTGGCTTCGAGGTCACAGGAACATCATGCTCATTTCTTACATTTCTTACTGATCATGTGAGACAAGCGGCATAGTAGCCTAGAAAAAAAAAACTCCAAGGAATGAGGAACAGCAGAACAGCTTTCTTCTTCCTTCATGCAACAGTAATAAATATGGCCTGTGTACTCATTAGCACAAAGCTGTATACAGTTTTCAGGAGCGTGTGCTTGATAAATAATGCAGCAGAGAAGCTTCTGTTTGATCCTTGAAACAGTAGAAACCTGGGGACCATTTTTCTTCAAAGGAGAGCATAGCAGGTATGTTCCTGGCAGAGTCCTACAGAATGCTAAGTCCTTGAAACTGAGTCATTAGAGTCTACTTTTCTTACAGTGCTTGATAGTTGTTAGTCAGTAACAAAAATGAAGATTCTATGTCTGAAAGTATTTAAAGTAAAAACTTTTCGTGAACTTACATCAAGTAAATCAAGTATGGTTCCCAACCTGGTGTCCCCAAAGACCACAGGGGGTCCACAAGCTTTGTCTGCTCTGAGGTTTTCACATTTGCACATGTTAAATGGAATCATAAGAACGCACTTACTGCATAATAAATCCTCATGTACATAAAACTATTTCAAAGGATACTGACCTCACTCAAAAATCATAGGCCACGCCTCTACGACCTCTGAACCTCTGTGACGCCTTTTGTCAGATCTTCTAGCAGCAAGCTGGAAACCTCATCTTGTTTTTCCTGCAGTCTGAGCATCACTAGTTTTTATCTAGTATATTTTCATGCCCTTGCAATTATTATTCTTATTTCTTTTGTGTATTTTATACATCTAGTGACACAGACAGAAGGAAAGAAATACAATATTCATCCATCCATATATACACATGTACGCATTCAAATGTTTATTTCTACATACATATATTCATTGTATTCATTTATATAGTGGAATATTTGTATGTGAGGAGGTGAGACCTGCCATTAAAATGGCCAAATCTCAGCAAAAGAAAATGCCACAATGCTCCAAGGAAAAAGAAGAACTGTAGGCAAGTTATACATATAAAGCGGAGAATAACATGTGGCAGTGAATCTATTCTGCATTAAAGAGGATATGCAATGCAAAGAAACCTATCATTACTATAATTAGAGTTTAATGCTGACATTTGAGGAGATAGGTCATCCTGAAAAGACCAAAAGAAAGCCTGCATGAGTATCTCCATCTGTCCTATACATGCTGTACATGCTTGTTTCTGATTCAGTCTTACTTCAGCACCATTAGTGCATATGCACTTTTAGAGCATTCACTGTCATTTATATCTTCCTAAACATGCATAATTCAGTGCTTCACTTTCTAAACTCTGGAAAACAGGAAAACATCAGCTGATATATTGCGAGGTGGCGGTGTAAAACAACTACATTGGAAGCACTGATGCTGCTGCACAGATTCTGCAGTTGTCTCTTTTGAAACAACACAAGAAGCGTATTCAGTAGAGGAGAAGCAGGAGGATTTGACAGATGGATGTGATTTAGGACAATATTCGTCTCTTTCTTGAAGTTGCTCCCTCCTGCTGTTGCAAAGTGTCTTGGGAGTCCCAGAGGGCAACAAGCGTCAATACGACTAGTCAGCGATGGGAGGATTGTGTTCTTGGCAGGGCGCTGCTATTTATAATCACTCAACACAGGGAAAGTGTCCAATACTGTTAGGAGCTCCTTATCTCTGGGCTCTGTCAATATTCCTCAGTGTAGGCGGGCAGTGATGCTATCACAACGCACCAAACAGCAGTGTATAGCTTCACACAAGTATGCCACACACACACACACACACACACACACAAACACACACCACCCTGAATTCAAACTGACTCTGGCTGTGTATTTTTTTTTTTTTTAAACAAAACATGTTTCTGGTTTCTGCCTAATCCCACATGCAGAGCTGCATGATCTACCACACTCCCCTTTCCTGACTGCAGAGTGTCTACTGTATGCATGTGTGTTGAATCAGTAAATGATTCACTGTATTATTGAGTGTGATTAAAGGGACCAGGCATTTGCAAAAAAAAAGGCAGACTGGTTCACTTCTACCTCATACCCTGTAATACAACCATAGCCATAGATTATACAGGAGTCCTTTTTGTTGGTGGACTCATGCACAAACAAGCACCTCCTGGGCGCACACAAAACAGGGTCCAATTCAGTCATTTGTCAGTTGTTACATGTTCATACATTTTTTAAAAGTAGTTTATTGATTTTAGTAGGGATACTGGTATTATATGCACACTCCTACCTTTTCCCATGTCTACCAGTTTGGACCCTTTTCTCTGCAGTTCCCTTCGCTGCTAAATCCACTGTTAACCTTGGGAGTGTCTATAGCCTCCTCCTGTCTGATTTGATACACATGGAGTTACCAGCTGCTTCTTTTCACCTGTCAGTAAGAAGTTTGTTCAAGAGAGCATACTTGGCTCAGGGTTTCACCTCATTGCCCCCAGGTCCACCCCCCTCTGCACAGACACCCTGACCTGAAAGCAGGAGCCTATAGCGCTGTGTCAAGGACATGATCCCTCATCGGTTTCCCACTAGAAATACTGCCTTTGTGGGGTGTCTAGCCAAGCTGGAGTCTCTGCAGTGGGGGGGATACAGGCCATGTCCCTGCTGTAGTAGATGAGTGCTCTTACCCAACTACCAAACACTCACAGAAATTACATTCAAATGCAGCTAAATTGTAACTGCAAATAAGTTGTTATTTATTGTACTTTTTGAACGGCCAGTGACTGAAACAGAGTAAATGTAAATTGTTTACTGACAATGTATTTCGTTCCACCAAAAGATCCGCCAGCTCAATTTACAGTGTCAGCTGGTTTTGATGACAGCGTCATTAAACTTTATGCCTAGGCACTTTAAGAACTTGGTTGGGTGTAAGGTAAGATGCGAGGGCTCGCAGAGATGTGACCCAATGTATGTATTAATATTTAGAACAAAACACAAATATTTTCCGAACCCTTAACCAAAGCTCGTTTATTGCCTAAATCTAAACACCTACAACAGACTGGATGCAAAGGCCAGTCTCTGGTGACAAAGTCCTTGATGTTTTATGTCCAGCCTCCACCTCAACTACCTCCTGACCACTGAGGGAAAGCAAAAGAAGTCACAAATCCTTCAATTAGACAACAAAATCAAGCTACAGATTATGTTTGTAGCAAAATGTTAATGGGCGGAATTATGTTTATTATGACTGTATTGGATTTACAATTTACTTGCATATGAAAGTATTTTTTTTGAGGCAGGGTTGCAGTGACCCACGTGCTCTCTACACTCTTATGATCTTTTTTGCTTATAGAAACTTCTGATAGTATAGACACAAGCAATGCAGCTCACACAGTTCCTTGTTGCCCCTTATTATATTTTTGCAGCTGTCTTTTGACTGAGCAGTTAACTCACTGCAGTTATATTAGGTTTATAATTGCTCAGACAAGAACAATCAACTGAACCATTTAATTTTGAAGCAGAGCAGTATCTGCTAAATCAGCTGTAACTTTTTCTTCGGAGACAATTAGGTGAGCTGCTCTTTGGGCCAAAACAAGGAAACAAGCTTTGTTTTATTTCTGTTTGTCCACAGAGGCTTACGTGGAAGCTGCCAAGTACACTTTGCATCAGCTTTTTACAGAACTGCAAATACAATGATATTAAAACTGTAATAACTCTAAGCTTTGCACAATAAATCAGTGGATTAAAACCGCCCTCCAAACATAAATATTGTCTTGAAATAGGCAGGGACCTCCTCATGGACAGGGCTGTAATCTAAAGCATTACCAGCAATTCAAGTGAGTTTAACTAGAACAACCTACAGTATATTAGGATTGCATGAAACACATAGCGCATAGCAAAAATATTGGAAAGGACAACAATTAATTAGATGAAGTGCCAAAATATCCCCAAGAACTGCTGAACAAACCCTAAATATTGACCTCCTATATGGCTTTCGTCATCTACTGTTAATAGTTTTCAGTTTGATAAAAATGTCAGGGCTGTGTCTTAAGATGCCCTTGAAACAGTCAAGATGAAGATAATTTATCTCTAAAAATATCAAGATGCCAAGTCGAGCAGAAATCAGACTTGGATGCATAATATTTACCTTTAAGACTCACTCGATAATTGATCCTAAGTCGACTCTGTTTAGACATAAATATCACAATCTGCTATTTGAAAAGTTCCTGCAATGTTTGCATTGCCTAACACAGAACAATAAGCACACAAATGAACTTAGAAGCAGCCGAGAGTGATACCGTAACTGTGCAGATAATCCAAATAGAAATGACACACCACACACATGCATGCATACCTCTGTGAACAAGAATAAAATTGCAGCAAGGAAAATGTATACATTCTGTCCTGGTTACTGAGCGTCATCATAAAACTCCTAGCGTCTATACATTCAATTATTCTCCTCCACAAAGAGCTTACAATAAATATTCATGGCTGTAAGTAGAGTATTTATATACCCTTGATGCTAAACCCACAATAAGCTTATTTCAGAAGGCGATTTCAGAAGTGTGTTTAATATTGTGTAATTCCAACACTTCCCCGAGTGCCTAACACGTTGCACATTTTTAATTGTGTTAAATAAGGATAAGCCTTCTATGTAGCTGCGAGATTGATTTCTGACAAACAAAAGGTTGAAATTAACATATGCTGGTGTTTTTTAGTATTAACAGCCTCTGAACACTGTTGTTGTGCAGTGATCAGTAAACTTACGCAGAATTATGCAGTCTTTGTAATACAGTCAGTGATTTACTGCCCCTCATTGCTCATAACACTGAGAGGCAAAACATTTAGAAAGAGTGGTTATACTGACACAAAGCTTATGTCATGTCTCCAGCACGCACCTAAATAACACACGTGCAGCTGTACAGAATCCTACAGTGGAAAGGGTTTCGTGTAATGGTATAAGAAGTACATACTGATTTTAATAATACACCCACCACACAGATGGTGTGCTTTGAAGGAATGGTGTACCCGAAATACCAGCTCAAATTTCCTTACAATTTTTTTTATATGTGCAGAGTTGCTCACCCAGCAGGCAAGTTCTTCATATCTGCTGGCATTGCCCCCAGCAAAGTCCAAACTGGCCCAGCTGTCACACTGGGAAAACAAAATCAGATGCACCTAAAGTAATTTCACAAGTCGAGGCTGTTTAATATAGCCAGATCTGTTGCAGCGATCACCCCATTTTATTGAGTTATTTATTCACCAAAATGCAAAACTCCCCAGCCCAGCAGTTGCCGCCTGGTTTGCAGCGTTCAGAGTTACTAATCGTGTTAAACAGTAGAGGGGACATGAATCAGTAGCTATATAAACAAGCCTCTGAGCATTAGGCTGGAGGCTCAGTAGGCTCATCTCCTACCAAACTGCTAAACCTCTCCATCCTCGCCTGAATGTGTTTGGGCTGGTGTGGGGGCCTGGGGCTGCTCTGAGGAGGGAGAGCAGTTAACTCTCTTTAGAAAAGAACGACGGAAACAAAAACACAGAAACAAAAACTGGCACACGAGAGAACAGCAGCTTCAGCCCTCAGAAATGGCTTATTACTTTGCAGCCCCTGAGGATTTATTTAATGTTGGTTTGAACCCAATTACAAACCAAGTCAAAAGTATGGAGAACAAACACAACTTAAATGTACTTTTTGTGGTTTTTACCAAGGCTTATGCCATTTCTGCCTTTAGTTAAAATGTACAAAGAGATGCAGGGAGACAGCTAATCTAAAGGACCAAAAAGTGAATTTGCATTGACATTTTTTCCCCCTCTAGCATTAAAGTAAGGTGACAGGAAAACTTATCTGAAGTGTCAATGAAGTTGAAATCAATCTAAATTACTTTGGCACACAGAGCTCAGAAATCTACCCAGCTATCTGTGTTGTTGAGAAGAAAAAGGTTTTAATGGCAAATGACAACTAATACAAGGATCTTGGTGAAGACTTACCCTGTAGTAGTCGCTGCTGTAAATGTCCCTGGACATGCCAAAGTCTCCGATCTTGACCAGCAGGCCATTGCCCACCAGGCAATTGCGAGTTGCCAGATCTCTGTGGACAAAGTGCTGGGAGGCCAGGTAGACCATGCCCGAGGCTATCTGGGTGGCGATGTGCAGCATCTGGGAAAGGCCCAGCTCTCCATTGGACTGCAGTGGCTGGCCGTCTACCAGGATCATGGCGTCGGGGCCATGCGCTCTGGGTTACAAAGAATAATGAAAACTGATTAACTGATCTGCGGAACTAATGTACTGATAATAACAAATAAAGGAACATTTCATTCATTTTTAACACTGCATACTGTCCCTGATCACTCTTTTACTAAGTGTCCCATTTTCCTTACAGTAGTACATCCTGGGAGTAGTGATGCTTCTACATACTAAGTACAATTTGTATTGTAGAGTGTGAGTGAAAATACGAACATACAAACAAATGGTCCACTTTTCTTTTAACTGACTGTTACCATTCTCATGTTTTTTTTTTTTACAAATCCAAAATGTAACCCCACGCTCTACCCTTCCACCACGTTTCAAGAAAATGAGTGCAGTATTGTTTCTGTACTCCTGCTGACAGACAGACCAAACAGGAGTGATAACATAACCTCTGTGGTGGAGATAAATGACTAAAACCTGAAGAAGTGCTCAGGCGACTTTAGTTGCAAAAATAAACTGTTAAGTGTCTACAGTGTTATTAATAGCTCTGTGACCATTTTTTCTTAAAAGTCTGGTGGATCTTGGAGATTTTGCTACATTTTCAAGCTTTACAGTCAGTAACAAGTTTTTACCAAGGCTAAAAAAATGACATCAAGGTACTGTAAGTCATACAAAACCAGAACAAGTTGACTACGGGAGAGTTCTTTCCCTGCTTAGCATTTCTGGGTAACGATGAGGAAGCCATTTCCTCAGAGAACTCCCTGCTGCTCTCATCACCGCGCCGTCACTGTGATTACAGACATGGCACCATGTAGGGAAGGCTGACTGCAGTTCTCTATGCCATTTCTTTTCCATCTCTCAGTTTTAGTGCAATTTGAGCATTCTTTTCTTCAAGTGTGTGTGTATTAATCCAGCTCCACTGTAGAGGGATCCGATGTATTCTTACTCTGTGTGTGACTTTTTGTATCTCCACCTCTGTTTTACTTCACACACAGCTAGTAGCGGCTGAATGAGTTCAGACCGTCCTACATTTATCTGTGGGCTGAACTGAATCTGCACGTCAGATCCCCTATTCATCCCTATTGATTCCCTGCACATTGCATCTGTTAAATGTGACCAACAGGACCAACAGACCAAAAATCAGCCACGTCTTGCACTTTGGATGAAAGAATTTCATCATTCACGACATTGCCTTTCATTTCAGGAATGATTTCCCAACAGAAAGTCTTCATGCACTCTTGAATCTACACACAGACACACACTCACAGACTCAATCGTTACGTGTCATCTTTTCAACTATTGCTCAAACTTCAAATATAAGATAGACCACACACACACACACACACACACACTCTACTGCTGTCAACGTACTTGAAACAGCACACTTCTAACCCAGACTCCTCCTGTGCACACTGACATCGACTCTAGTGACGCTTCCCATTACCAAAGTGCTCGCTGTACAAGCATTGTGTCTCTTTTGTTGAAGCTTATCAGAGGTCACTTCCCTTGGTACAGTCTGACATTACTGAACAAAAGCACTAAAGCACACATGTTTGCTAACCCAGAAAACTGTGAAGTTGGATGGATAGTGTAAGGGCTGAACTGTGATCAAAAGAATTTATGTTCTTTTGGACTCACTCGAGATGTCTTACTGAAGTTCTACATTTATATACTGTCAAACCTAAAGATGACACTGAAAACACTTGTAGTACAGATATACCCAGTCATGTCCGCTTAATTAGGCTTTCAACCACTGACCTTAGGAATTTGTTCAGGTCTCCGTGCTTCATGTATTCGAACACCATGATGAGAGGGTCTCCGTCCACACACACTCCATAGAATTTAACAATGTGGTCATGCTGCAGGTTAGTCAGCAGCTCTGCCTCTCTCTGGAAATCCTTTCTTGCAGACAAGTTGGGATCTTTCAGTGTCTGAAAGGGAAAATATTTACACTTTCAAAACAACATAGAGTGGAATGTAGGGTTCGAACAGTTATAATGAGCTGACAATGTCTGTCTCCATCCAAAGAAGAGAAAGTGTGGCCTTTTTTGCTTGACGTTGGAAATATTCAGTGTTGCAGTCCTTAGTTTGTTGTGACTTACTGTAGCAGCCATCCGATGGGGAATTCATTTCATTCACGGATACCATGTACAAACTCAACAGCTTATGTGGTTAGAGGAGGCTAACACGTGCCTCGCAGCTAAATGAGGGCAACTTCCTTAACATGAACACACTTTTTTTTTACAAATTAAGATGGAATACTTGAATTGAATATTACTTTTGGTCTATGTGTGTCTGAAGAAACTTTTTCTCATGTCCTTACTGGTAAAGATGACACATTTATTGGCCATATCTCTTATGGTCTGTCAGTTCACCATTAAAGAAACAACTAGGACTGAATGGACTGCAATAAATCCTAATGACTTTGGTGATCAAACTGCTAATGTAGATGAGGACCTCTAGTGCGGTTCATTTACAACACCCTCTTTAGCTAGGGTATGGCCCATGCCCTTTTATTTTTCTACTTCCCTTGAAAATCCAGACTCCCCTTTAGTTTGAAGCATCTATGCAGAATACTGGGTTTCTTCTTCATTTAGTGTCTCCGGTCTGGTGCTTGTTTGCTCAGCTCAGCCGAGCCAGAGGACAATTATATTTGTACAATAGTTTTGTCCTCTGTATCATGTACCATCAATAACTAACAGGTGCTAATATTAATAGTTGTAATCAGTTTACTCTAGCTCATTTTGATTAATTTCCTAAACATGATTAGGATAGTAAAACACGGATCCTACATCTGTGTTTACGTGTCGTACTCGCGTGATGTCTGTCCAGCCAATCATGCTTTTTGTGATCATGAATGTGACTCAGAAACACAGCTGCCATAAAAGTAGCCTTCAATCAAATCCTTTCAAATCAGAAATTATTTTATACTGAGTGCAGTAACTTACGGGCTAGTACAATATTTATCCAGTTCAAATATTTCAGTTATGATTCGCGTACGATAATTTTCGTCAAAATATGACATTTTAAGCCCCTGATATGATTCTTCAACAATTCTCATCTGGTAACGCTGGTTCAGCTGCATCACAGGAGAGAAGGTAACAGGAAAATCAGTTGTTTTTCAGAAATACTGGTTTCTCTTCATTGCAGCAGTGAAAACACCGGAAACACTGTAAACATGCAGTTTTGGGCTCTGTTGTTGAATATTTCAAATACAACAGGTGGACATGCATTAAATACCACATTATCTGCTTTATAATCCTGTACAATGTTTTTAGGCCAGTAATCACTGCAGCTGCAACTTCCAGGGAGTGCACGTGCGGCTCACTGCAGCATATGATACAGATCGATCTGATTGGTAAGGGGATCATGCAGGACTACTTTAAACTCCTTTGAAGTGGAGTAAACAGGAAACATCAAATCTTTATGAGATGTCAATTGAAGCTGCTAGCATGAGAAAAAAAGAAGGGAAAAAAAAAATCAAATAACAGCAACATGCCTTAGTGCAGCTTCAATTCAAGGAAAGGAAGACCCTTGATACTTTATAGGTTAAGAGGGAAATACAACAAGCTGCTTCTTTTAATCTCCTTGGACTTGATTCCTGCTTTCCCAGACTGCTGACGTTATTACAGAAGAAAAGACCTTGGGGTGGAAATACATTTGCTATATGTTCTCTGCTTGCAGTCAAGTGCTGGAGGTGGTTGAGATGTACGGCAGAGCAGGTAAAATGGCCATAAAATTCTATTACCAAATCAAACCGCACTCTTAAGGAAATGTTTCTTGTCTGGGCATCCTTCCAAAACAATACCTCCAAGTGCTCCGACTGCAATAAATTGAGGGAAAGCGCTGCAATGAATTTTCCCATTGTTGACCTTTAAGTGTATTCAAACAGCCTCTTCCTGCTTTATCACAGACAGGAACATGTTAAGATGAAAAAGCATATTAAGCATTGTGTTTCTTAAAATAATAATAATAAAAAAAAACTTTAGAAGGCATACCTTTTAGACATGTGTTTGAAAACAGGCTGACTTTTTGGATTAGTCTAGTTATGCTGAGAAAAGGAAGTGACAGCAAGACTCATGCCTCTTCAACTAACATCTCCAGTTGTCAAGGTCAGGCTGTTTTTTTTCTTTCTTTCTTTTAACTGAGTAGTTTTGCTGAATCTGCAACCTCTCATTCAGTCTGACCCTGTTTAACGTGCATACAGTTCCTCATATTCGCAATGGGAGCTCCCACGAACAACTTAATGTTTAGCGCTGTGGAAATGCATTAAAACAAAACAAGAGATTCATTTGGTATTAACTTTGCTTGTGACATATTAAAACTTAAAATCCCATTGGTGGTAATTGTTTGGTCCCGTGGCTGATGGTAGGGCTGGTGTTAAATGAGTACAAAGACATGAAGAGGGAGCAAAACCAACTCAACTATTATCTTACTTTTTGTATAGTATGCACCATAGAACACAGACCATAGTTTCCCACTTACCATATTCAGTGGTCACATTTGCCTTTCAGCTGTCAGTAAATAGGCCTGTAACATACGAATGTCTAAAGGCCAGAATTATTCCATGACAATGCTCTGGGGGCCAGACTTTCAAAAACATGTTTATATAATTAACAATTTCAAGTGTAGAATGAGAAGAAAAAAAAACCCAACAAGCTTTCACGTTTTAAACAACCTTAGTGCCAAATTTGAGGATAGATTTCTGAATGTCTGAGGTGCACTGAAATGCACTGTATATTTCCTGTCTGCGTCCCACATGCTTTGTCATACATAGCGAGGTAGATTGCAGAGTTTACAAGGCGCTCATGAATGCACCGTGAGTCGATTGCCATGTGTCTGTGTGTGTCAAACTCTGACACAGACAGAAACAGAGCATGGGAGGCAGCTCACTGAGGAGTGATGGATAAAATCTGTAATTCCACAAATATAATCCTGATTGACAGGGGGGAAAAAGCCTTAACTGGTTTTGAAGCTTTTATGCAATGTCCTGAAATGCTTGGAATTAGGCTCAGTTTACTTTACTTTACTTCAGTACAGGAAGGAAAGAAATGCACTGGAACGCATTTTGATGGGAAACTTTTACCTACATACATACTGTACATGCACACACACCATACACATATGGCAAAGACGTACCTTAACAGCCACCAGCATCTTGTCCTTGGTGGGACTGAGGTTGTAACACTCTGCCAGGAAGACTTTCCCGAACGCCCCTTCACCCAGCTCCCTCTTCAGGATGATGTCTCTCCGCTTTATATGCTGGACAACTAAACCACAGACAGACACACGGAGAAATGAGGCAGAGGGAGGAAAGGGATTTAAAAAAAAAAATTCAGTCAAATATTGAGCTTTAGTAAAGCAAAACAGTGTTGTATATGTATAACACATTTGTGATAAATATGTATTTTCACCACTTTATGATTACTTTGTTGTTGTCTACACCCCTCTCTAAAACAGAAAGCTCCACTTAACTTTAGAGATACAAGAATTAATGAGGCAGATAATTTCTTCAGACTGTTTCATCTAAAATGTGTGCTCAACAGCTGAGATGGGGCTTGTTTAAAGCACTTGTTTCTATGACAACGGCATTTGTCTAAGCAGCCCAACAACTAAGATCAAAAGATCTGTTGACTTTGAATATTGAGATTACTCATTGTAAGGAGTTGATTAAGAGAGATTACAAGTTTACACAAAAGGACTGTCTTAACTGTGATATGGCTTAATAAAGAAAGCATTTGTTTGTTTGTTTTGATGAATGCATCGACAACAGTCAGTTCCACTTTACTTTGATTTCATCCAAAACAGGAATTAAAACGCTGATTCAGTGACTGCTTGAATGATCAAGTCCTCCAAAAGTCTCCAAATTTTGTACCGGAATTTACTGACTCCTTAGAGTATAGTAGAACATTGCACTTTGGTTGTTGGTCAACTGTTCTTTACCTAAATGCATTAAAATTGTGCAAAAATATGAATATAATCTAATTTTGTTGTTTGTTTGTTTGTACCGCACTGTCAGATGCTATTAACCGAATCTGGTTTTCATCCCTTTTAAGACAATGCTGCCAGAAATGTGTTTTAGAGAATAAAATATAAGGAAAAAGTGATGGAAACAAGTGCAAGCAGAGAGAGAGTGAAAGAGTGCAACTGGACTGTGTATGCTGCACTGTCGGTGAAGCTACACTGTAGTATTTTAAATTCTAGTCAGGAGCTCCTAGAGATACAGTGCCAAATATGTCATGATAAATTATAAGGATGTGTGTACAAAATGATGCACAAGACATCTAAAAGTCTCTGTCTGATGTAATGGTGAATGTTTGAATATTTCTTCCAATATGTGCTTCCGCAAAGTGCTGAAAAAAAGCTTTTAAAGAATATGCAATGTTGTCAGACTGTGTAAAAAATGTTTTATCTAACTTTGAAGCTACTTTAAAGAGAATACAGGGAACATTATGGTTCAAGTGGTTTTAAATCTCCCCGAGCACAAATAAACTGAGAGATGACACTGGACCTGCAGGGCTGCAAATCTCTTATCTAGATTTCTTGGTTTTACTGCTGGCACTGAAAAAACAAAGGAGGACATTTTCTAATGAAAACAGAGCAGTAAAATGTCTCCTTCTGAAAAAGAAAGAGGAGGGAAGTGAAACATTCTGAGACAAGTGAGAAAAAGTCTCTCTGTCTCTTATTATATTTCTATTCTTTTCCCCTGGACGTAGTACAGTAACATCCATTATGTGAGGATTTTGTCTTTTACTTTGTTTTGGTAAATGTTATCCCCCGATAACACTCCCTGCCTCGCTCTGATAAAAGTATAGTTATGAAAGCAGGGGCTCTACTTCATGAATGTGTGCACACACTTTAAATTAAACATAGTTTCCAACAGCACATTTGGACAAAATGAGAAGCACACATGACTTCTTACACAACACCACACTATGAAAGATTGAGGGACATATTGAGCCGTACTGAACTCTCTGCTTTGAAATATGAGATGAACAATTAGTAGTTGAAAATGAGAAAACAGTGTGAATAATTTAAAACTGTGTAAAGGATCAAAACAAACTTATTATACTTAATATACAATTAAATTACATATTTAGTTGTACAAACAAGTCATGAAAAAAATACAGAAGAAAAAGAAGTCAAGTCATATATGTAATATAACAGATTAGTAGGTCCTCATGTCGCTGTGCATTAGGGTCTGTTTCATACACAATGAAGGGCATGGCAACTGAAATCTTAAGTAAAATTATTACGTATGATTTCAAATCCTGACTCAAATGTGCCTCATGTATTGACAGCAACATCACTTCCCCTTTCACTGGCTGTGAATCAAAAGAAAAGTCACGAATTCACTGATCAGTTCTCCAGCAGTTTGTTATTTATTGGACAGAGATGACTCAGCTGTCCTTGGACAGCTGAGTCATGTGCAAATGTGTACAGAGGTGTATTGTTACAGCCTCTTCAGTGTAGACTTTGATGCTGCTGAGACATAACAATGGCTCTCAATGATGCACTCATTTTAGGCTTCCTGCACATTCTTTTCATCCAAATCATCATCTGGTGTGTCACTAGTAGCAGAGTAAACTTCTAGGAACTTTATCCGTCCTCCATCTGTGCCTTCTTTATGTTCTTTAAAATCAGACTGGGACTTCCTGCTAAATGTGTATAAAATATTTCACGGAGAAATCAGCAACACAGATGACCATATAAACTAAAAAAAATGACATCTGGTAGCTTTCAGTATCCCGGTTATTGTGAGGTTTTTGAAGTGTCTCGTCCTGGTGTTCACGCTTGTAAACATCATATCCTGATTTCAGAAACCCGGATAACACCTTATCCTGGTTTTGAGAAACCCAGATACTCTACCTGGATACTGTTACATGTATATGTCTTATCCCAGTTTCTGAAAGATTACTGTGCAGGTGCTAAATAATGTAACAGAAAGAAAGAAAGTATCTCACTTTTGGAGCGATGGAGAAACAGAGTTTTGTCTTTCAGTGATGAAATTGTTAAACATACTTGGCAGATTAGATGGAAAAAATCATCTGAAAGCTGTGCGTTTCAAGTCTGTAATAAAACAACTTACTGGACGTCGGCTTCCTAAACACAAACAGTGCAACAAATCAGGCCACAGTGGAAAACAGTACAGAAACATAACTTTGTGGATTAACTTTAAAACCAGTCACTGAACTCCCTCATGACGACCCTCTGCCATCAGTCACGGCTGTGTATCTTCATCCACCTCCTTGTCCTGCACGGTGACAGTGACAGAATAACAGCCGGAGGACGTGTTTACCTGTGTCTCTCGTCTCCCGTTGCTGGCAGTAGATGAATACCAGGTAAGACAAATGCACAACCTGGTGTTGGCATTCAATAGTGCTAGGTCTGCTATAAACCAAAGTTTCTATAGCTACAGTAACTTTAAAGTTAGGCAGCAGTTACTGAAATGTCAGATTAAATTAATATGTTATGTTGTAAACATCACAGGCGTCTGCGCAAACAGCAGCAGTAACGAGTAACTGGGATACTAGATTTTATCATGTGTACGGGGATACGAGTAACCAGATTTCTCTGTTTTCCATGTAAACGCCATATCCCAAATATGATCAAAACTGGGATAAGCCTCATAACCGGGATACTAGTGTGCATGCAAACACAGTCAGTGTGTGATGGAACATAATGCTGTCTGATGCCTTTCTGCAGGTACAGTAAAGTGTTAACAATTTAGAATTCACTGACACTACATAAAGTAAGTCAGGCGTGATTGCTAATGGCGTCATAATTTTCCATCTACTGCAGGCCACAGCTCATTTCTCTACACTTTCCCTACCTTGCTGCCAGCCCAGTGGGATGTAGCAGCTCCATACAGCCTGTCACAGTCACAGTGTCTTTACCCTAATGTGTGCGCCGAATGGTGTAATCTCAGAATTAATTCCAGATTAATGCAGGCAGATTATCACTTCAGTTTGGCTGTTCCTCTGAGCTTTTTCTGTTTATTCTCTTTTTTTTTTTTTCTCTTTCTTTCTGGCACTTCGTCAGCATCACCAGACATTTGGTTGTGAACACACGGCAAAAGTGATTCATAAAAAAAATCTTGCAGGGTCCACTGGTGTCTCTGTCAGACGGTGCCTTAACCACTATTTCTGAAATCAGTGTTAAATATGAAGAAACGTCCCAGTTTTAAAGTAGATCAAAACTGAAGTGTCTGAAAAAACTGGCAGTCAGTTTGCCGGGTGAGAGTCCCACCAGGGACACCAGCAGATCACTGCTGTCAAAGCTTCATCCTCTAAAAATCTGCTTTCCAAGAGTTCAGAAAAACATCTCTAAGTTGATACACATACATTTTAATTCAAAATGTGTTTTTACAGGAATTCAGAGGCCAAATGTCTCTGGCACTTTCTCAGCTGAAAACAGCGAAATTCTCGAGTTTAAAGAGCTCCATGACTTATCTAACATCTATTCCCTACTGATTTCTTTTCTTACTTCTCTAAATTTTTTTACTTTCTTAGAAAAATATTAGTAATCTTTCTCTTTCTCTTTCATGTGCACATCTCCGTCATTCATCATCATTCAAGGATCACTCTTGGCCTTACTATCGCATGACTGTCATGCTGATGATCCAGGTATAGAAGCTTATTCTATTGTTGCACCCGTCATTAAGCTGCTCTGGATGAGATTGTTCGGTTAAATGTGAAAATGTGAAGGTTGTCATCTATCAGCAGCTATGGGCCCAGAGTTTAAACCACATAATGTTAAAGCATTTTTCAAACTTTTTCCCACAAGTTAGCATTTGATTGTTATCTTGACTGTTACTTTATTTATTTTCTCCTTCGCGGTGACGTGAGCTGATATTTCAGTGATGAATTTCTTATCTCACCTGTGCAAATTGGAAATCTGCATTTGTTTAATCATATTTTATCAGATTTATCAGAATATCATCACTTCTATCTTGATCATTATGTAAATGAACTAAACTGAACTACAGATATTGTTAAAACAGCTTCGCTATTATTTTATTATCCACTCCTCTGCTGCACTTGCTGCTTCACGTTGCACTTATCCTACGCATTAAGTCAGTGCTAAATGAGCTGTTGGGTTGCAATTTTGCTCAAGAAATTCATTTGAAATTTGAAAATAATTTTTTTGAGTTACAGGATGCGGTCTTTCAATCATCAAATACTAGAACAAAACAAATATTTGAGATGTTCCTTTTGCATGTCAAATTGTGCCAAGAAAAAAGACTAATTTAATGTAACTGAGTAGAAAAACCAGTAAGCAGCCCCTCAGGACTTACGAGCAGAACATCAATTTTTCAAAGATGAATATCCCTCCAGACTTAAGATTGGCAAACCCACTTGGAGGTTTTTTTTTGTTTTTTTTTAGACAGAGCCTTGCAGCGCAGCCACTATAAACAGGCTGACACAATGGACCATGTCCAATAATAATGGATTTAAAGTAATGAATTCTGAATATACTTTCATTATTATTTGCGTGATATTTCATAAGTCTGCCTATATACCACAGTACTGTGGACAATGTTTTGTAACATGTAACGTACCGGTCATCTGTGTGTGCTGCCACAGAAAACACAAGTAAATGTGTTGTCTTGTATGCATGCAATTTTCTTTTAAAGATTTGTAAGATTTTAAGCAGATTTTTAACACTTACTTTTCAATATTGTCATTTACAAGGTAAACAGCTTTTGAACGCTACATAAATAAAAACTGTTAAGCCAATAATTCAGAAGAGGCTATTCATTTACAACATCGACAGGTATCACATTTTCTTTTCAGTTATTTTACTCCTAAATAGCGAATGATCACCTGATGAGAATGAGCCAGCTATTATGGTGCATGTGTATTGACAGTGGTGAAGACAACATACTTTAACCTTCAGTTTCCTCTGAGTGGCATGCTGAAAAGTCCTGAGATTAAATCTCTATCCCACAGCTTAGCATCACTCATTTGTCCTGCCTCACCTGAGGCCTCAGAGCCAGCAAACATT
This sequence comes from Coranthus polyacanthus, assembly GCA_037367275.1. NCBI lineage: Eukaryota > Metazoa > Chordata > Actinopteri > Kurtiformes > Apogonidae > Coranthus > Coranthus polyacanthus. The sequence goes on from JAPQRN010000018.1 coordinate 10,853,995, forward strand.
CTCCCTGGAGGCCAGAGACAACGCAGCACCGAGATTTACTCAGCTAGTCGGGTCAGGCAGCTGGGGGGAGCACAGATGTTTGGAGGGCTTTGTTCTGGACCTGTGTCTATGTGTATGTGAGTGTCTCACCACAAATACCTGCCAAGTTTCCCCAGTGTGAGTATTTATGCATATCTCTGTGTATGTGTTTGTGTGTGTTTTTCTCTAACTACCTGCCAACTTTGTGGATTCATGTGTGTGTTTCTGCTTCACGGGTGTGCTTGTGACTATGCTTATGGGTATTTTTCTGCCTGACAGCTTTCCTGACAGTGTGCGGTGAGCTGATAGATGCGTGTCTCCTGGTCACTGACAACATGTCTTTTGTGGGGCGGAAGTTTTAACTTTGAGAAGCAGCCGCTCAATCAAACACGTTGAAGACATCCTCATATATATTGTTATTTCCTGAATTAACTTTCATGTTCAAGGACTTGTTGTTCACTAAAAGAGAATTTAAGGAATGTACTTCCAACATTCTTCTTGTTATTGTGAATGGTATTAATAATTAGTTTTCTTAATAAAGCCTCACACAAGGACAAAAAGAGGATTACATGAGCTCCAAAGTGTTGTATTTTATGATTTTGTCATAGTGACTTACAAAAAACATAATTTCTTTATATTGTACTCATCATCTAGCCTGTCTACAAAAATAGCAGCACAGGATGTTAATTCTTAGGTGGAATGTACTCATCCAGAAGCATACAAAAAGCTTTCCGCCATTAAATTTACTGCAGCACGGGGGGCCTCTGTGTCTGCTGCCATCGCTGGACAAGTGTGACACGAACACCACCATTTACTGTTGACTCTCAGTGGGTATCTCCTCCTAACCTGCTGCGGCTGGCTCAATGCTGGCTCGTGTTTCTGCCGCTGCCTGGCCTTGGCGGTACTCTGGCTGCTGCGCATAACCAGCTCTATCGACACAAACTCCACCCCCTATAACATCATCCAGAAATGTCTGTACACAAAAGCAAGGTGCACGGACACACAATAAGCTAAGAGCAAGAACACGCTGAGCCATTTTTTTGGTGGCACTTAAAAAAAATGTAGAGGACAAGTCCTAGAACACAAATACAGTGTACATAAAGAGGTAAAGATGTGATTGATTTCTTTTTGACAATGGCTTCTCCCTAAGCACAACTGCAGTGTTATTGCTGGATTAAAGTTTAAGCATTAAGTACACTTAAGCGGTAAGTACTTCACACTTGCTGCTCAGGGGATGTTCTTCCCCTGAAGTCTAGACTTCCAATAGTTACATTAAACATCTCAGAGAAGTGGCACACTATTCACCCCTGAGTCCCCGCAGATACAATATACAATCTTATTTTCTAAAAAAAAACGCACTATCACAAAAAAGCAGATAAGTGTGTTTTTTTCCTTCAGAGTGTGTGCCTATTTCCTGAGTGATGGGAATAAACTATGCATTAGGCTGCTGACCTGCCAGCATTTATGAGGGTGTGTTACTTTCACATTAAATTTTTATGTGAAGCTCTTTGGTCCACTTGCTGAAACCTGTCCACATGCTTACATAATGCACACCATATTTGTAATAAAATTGCACGTTACATTATTAAAAATGCCTTTTCTTAGTTGGTAGACAGGAATGTGGAGAAATGGTTCAATTAAATAGCTTGTTTTTAGCTTTTTGCTACCTCTGCATAAGTTCTGTGATCCAATTTATCATGTTTGCAAAAGGAAACGTTCATTTTCTTTCATTTTGTTGCTTACTGCTGGATCTGTACAGATCTGTACAATCTGGATCTGTCAATCACATTTGCACTTCTTACTGTCTCACCATGGCTATAGCTTTGACATGTTGAATGCAATTTGTTTGTGTAATTTAGGTCATCTATACAGTTTTTATTCAAGGTTGCACCTGGAAGTAGCATGTGTCTTTTATGAGCTCCTTTTTACCCAGCATTTTCTATTTTGCTCCCATTTGGAATGAGCTGAAAGAGATCTTTTTTAGCTTTAGCTTCTTGAGTTACAAATTAAACTAGGTTGTTTGAATTCACAACTGGCTAGCCTGTGGGGCTGTTCTGTTTCAAACTATAATTCATGAAATCATAGCCCTGGAACATGATAACAGCCTTTCAATCAATCTGCTCTGCATTTCCATTTATTTGCTGAGTTTTCAAGCTGCCAAATTAGTCACTCCTTGTCTCTGCTGGAAACATTTTGAGCTTCAAAAACATCACCTTGAGCATAATTATGTCTCTATTACACCAAAAGCAGAGGGGACAGAGTGGGGGTTTGTCCGAGCCATGCCCACGTGTGATATCACTAATAACATGGATATAATGAAAGGCTATGCGCTATACTCCAACATCAAAAGCTATTGTCTAATTTTGGCCAGCGGGATGTGACAAATCCGTAATTAAAATAGCAAGCTGAGTGATAAAACAAAGCCACTTGCTGGGAGACAGCGGATCCAGCTAGATACGGATCTGTCATTAGGCTAAAGAATTGTCCTTTGCCTTTCTGCCTTTATCTCCTTAATGCGGCTACATTTCCTCAGGATTGGCCTTTTTCAGCTTGGCGTGGAAAATAAAAAAAAAGCTGATTCCAACCAATGTCCTAATCAGTCACGGCTCGCCTGTTTACCGCAGTCAAAGTCAAGGCCACTGGTTCATGGTTCATGATGAACCAATTTCATGATGTTTTTAAATTGGCATCAGAATGACAACCGGGCTAACACTTTATTCCTCATGCCCTCATCTCTCCCTCCCATTTACAACTGCATGTGTACAGGTTGCCAGTTCAACTAGAGGGCAAAACAATTGGATGATGTTATTTTATTTTTTAGCAGCCAGCACTTCCACAGTCCACAGTCTGACAAACACTGTGCGCTTGCTCCCTTCCGCTTCCCTCTCTGCAACTCTTACTCTTGCATGAGGAGAACTATTAAACCAGTGGTAGAATAAATACTAGATTTTTGTCAGAATGTATTTTAAGTAAATTCTCAAATGCTCATGAATATTGCATTTGCTAAAGCACACCGGAATCACTGGTGTGAGTTCTGCAGCAGGCGATTTCCCATTACATGCAGCTGTTTTAAATGAAGCCAGCATGGCAGACAGCAGCAGACTGCTCCTCCTTGCTGTTTTTGGAGCAGATTTCCAAATGCGCAGTGGGGAACACTATAAATTACCCAGAAGACTGTTTGTGGATGCAGGTTGTGAACCCGTGACGGACACAGGTAAGGTGACGTGAAGATGTGTTTAAATTTATGTATGCATGTGCCGGTGTGACTACAGGCAACAAGACTGAACTAGGGAGGTGTGTGTTTGTGTGGCTGGGGTTTATTTTACATTATGGGGACATAAATCTGGTTCCACAGTCACTTATAGGGACTGAGCTCTTTTACGGGGACAAAAAGCAGGTCTGCATAATGTAAATTATTAAATATGAGGCTTAAGAGTTGTTTTAAATTGTTTGGGGTTAAGTTAAAGCTAAGGTTAAAACGAATGTAAGGCAATGCAATGTCCCCTAAACACATGGAAACCCAACATGTGCGTGCATCAGACACCCTGGCAGCAAACGATTCTTCTGGATAAGAAGCTTTCAAGTAAATGAATGAATACATTATGGATTTGTGGCTGACCATCAATAAAGCAGCCACAATGTATCTGAGCCCAGGCTACAGCACAGTGCAGCTCTTTGGTTGACACTTGAAGCAACAGAACAATCAGCAGAGGAAGGCCAGCAGGACAACAGGGACCCAGGGCCCCGCGGGGCACCCACGGGACCCCTGACTGAAGACAGTCATCAAACGAAGGAGGAGATAAGTTAGGGAGAAAATATGATGGCCATGCTAACAGTGCACCTACAGGCATATAACAGTATAGACACAGATTTATTTTCAGATAGTCACTGCGATACACCTACACACATACTGTACGTATACACATGGATACACAAGCACATAGTCATTTCCTTTCTTTTGTATGTGTGTCCTGGGGCTGAAGAATACATTCATATTCACTGAATGATCAGCAGAAGCAGAAGCCGTTTGGAGCCATTTTGTTTTTCTAGCCGATGACAGAAAGCAGTGGCCATTATGACCTTGTGATCAATTCAAGGTTCATTTCCTCCTGTGGGGTTTTTTTTTTTTTTTTTTTACTTTTCATCCACGCACATAGAATTAAATTAAAAAGGTAACAGATGTTGCATACTGAAAGAGGAAATCTTCAGTAAAGTTTACATCAAACTGTCATCTTTTAAATCCAGTTACATAAGATCTGACTTAAATTCTGGCTGCATAGTAACCAGGAGAAAGTTTCATTTGCGGCCACTGTCATTTATTCATTAGCTTGCAATCAGATCTCCTGTTCAAGGCATGAGATGTTATAAATCAGTCACTGGCTGGCCATTAACAATTCATGCAATTCATAATACATAAGACCTGTCATTTATTTATCACCTCTAAATGGGATTTCCTTCTTTCTTGCTGGCACCAACTCAGAGAGCAACTTCTATACCCTGACCAACAGCCATTTTGAAAGTGAGCCAAGATGTAAACAATGCATATCTAAGCTGAGAGGAGTCGTGTTAGTGGAGACATGCCTGGTTTACAGCTGCATGCTGCCATTCTGACAGGAGGAGAGTCCTTCTCTGACTAAATCCTGGTGGTATGACCGGTATCGTCTGGAAGGAAAGCAGCAGGCTCCAGGCTGTGGCTGGCTGCTGGCACAGTTGTTTTCTGCTGATTCTCTTGAGTAGTTGATGTAATTGTGAGTAATCAGGCCTTAAAGTGGTCTTGTCTTTCCCCAACCTGGAACATGAGTCCCAGGGGACAATGAAGGGGGGCTGCTGGAACAACAGTACCTGCTATACAGAATGCTGCTTTCCTCTAAAGAGGGTCTATATGAAGAACATGGAAGTGTGCCACCAGATGCCAACGCCATATGATCACACTAGCTTTGTGGATGACACTAAATTATGCCACTGCCAGAGGGCCCCAGCACTCCTAATTATAAATATAAACAACAAATTACAATAGATGTCTCATAAAGACGTGGTGTTTGATTTCTGGCTCTCAGACCAGATGTTACACTCTCCTTAACATTACACATAATAAAACATGTATTGTGAGTTCACACACTGTCAGTATACACGTTTCCATGCTTGAACAATACATGGGATGTCACACTTTTGTTTTTCTTATTGTAAATATTTTTTCAGTGGGATCTGTTTGTATATTTGTTCTACGATGGATTCAGCAAACGCCTTTTAGCTGCACACTCCTATCATAAATTCCCTGTTTCAACTTGATGAAGGCCACCTGTTCATGGGTAGGTGAGATGAGATCACTGAATTAATCAACTCCCCCATAAAACTATGATGGCTTACCTGCTGTGCTCCTTTAGTGGGCATGTTTAATTCACAAAACGATTAAAAGGAGAACTTTACAGGTACTTACGGGTGGTTGGCTTGTTGCAGTTGTGTCCATGTCTGAAGTACTGGGGATTTTCCACAACAGGAATGCGAGTCATCCCTATGACAACTGCATCAGGACCTGCATCTAGGGTACAGGGGGTTATAATCCCATGGTTGACATGATGGAGAGGGCTGGCAGAGTCTTCCTCACCACTGATCACCGCTACTGGACCTGAAATAAGGCACAAGGAAGATGTGTCGTTATTTTATAGTTTAAGGGGTGTTAATTAAATGCAGCTCACCAAGTTTGAATTGTTTATTTTGTTGTGAAATTTTTTGCTTTTTCTGTAATAAAACTCCTAACTAAACCCTAACAAAATAATGAAAATAGCATTAAAAATGTATGAATTATCAAATTCCCACTATGCTTAAAAAAAAAAAATCATATACTTTATTCACTCCTATTCTTTCACGATATATCTGCATATTCAGTTGCTAGATCAATATTATTTGATTAAAACATATCATTGTTGCTTAAGTTTTTGGTAGCTGAATTTATAGTGTCATAAAACATATGCCTGCCAATAAACACCATCATTTTCCTTTCTTTAATCAAAATTCCAAAAAGTCACTGACACGATTTACTGTCAGCCAAGGTGATCCAGCTTAATGTTCTATATAACTGGATGTCAAAGCCAAACACGGAGCTCTGACAACTGCAATCTTCAGTGGGGACGGATGAGCTGATGGAGGGAGGAAAGCGAGATGGCAAATAGCAAGTGAATATAAAGTCAACATCCCACAGTAGCAGATTCAGTGAAGCAGTGACAGTGAATCTGTTTGCCCACAGAGTCCTTACCTAGACAATGCAGTAAATAATAATCAAGACCCAGCCATATCATACAGCAATTTATTTACATTTTCTATTGAGCAGGGGCATTCATACCTGAACACTGGCTTTATTGGAAAGATGTGCAAAGCGGAGAACAGGTCTGCACCAGGCAGCTATCTACCCAAGCTCTGGGGAAATGTGGCATGCTGTAGCTCTAAATCTCTGCTAAAACCTCTGACCCTCCACTTCACTACAAGGTAGAAAGAAATATTGCATATGCTGAGTAGTAGTGAATACGGCTTCAAACATCACTGCGCTTGAAATAAAATCATTACATTGAATGTCATGATGAGTCATGAGTAAAGGTTGTTACAAAATGAAAAAAGAGATGGCTCAAAAGGATCCTAATATTATGTTCTGCTTTTTTAATACAATATGAAATGGAACGAAAACCCATCTGATCAAACTTCGGTGCCAGATCGATGAGGCCTCTGGGAATATCTGGTCTCGCTCCAAACCACAGCTCTCAAAACTAAAAAAAAAAAAAATACTACTTGATTCGTTAGGAGATGAAGGTATTTTAAAGAGTAAAGGGAAATTGGACTTCTTGAATTGAGAATATCCTAAAAATTGCATTTATGTTACCTGAGTGATGAAAAGGCCCAACGGCCTCCGCATGGGTTTTTATCTGAGACTTTTTATCTGAGACGTTGTCTGTGCACAGAATACAATTCAGGACCGGACATTTTCCTGGAACGTGCATCTCAGAGTAGAGTTCCTGTCTATTAAACCAACTCTGATTTATTCAAGAAAACTGGGAAGGAAATGACCCAACTTTCCTCTTTTTTGCCATTCTTTTCATGTCTCATCCCCTCCATAGCATTTTTTTTAGTAATATGGTTCATACAGCAAGTAAATTCAGCTGTGCCATCTGACTGGTCAATGACCCATTTTAAACATGCAGACACTAATTTTTACTGGATTTAGTTTGGACCTTGACTAAGCACTTCAGAGTAGTTTTTCAACTCTGATGTTCCTATTCCGAAGTAGCCATCTGAAATCAGAAGTTTTAATCACAGAAACATAAAAAAGACCCTGATCTTAAACAAGAAATGCAATGTTTGAAATGTGTATTTATGCACAGAGTATATCCCCTCTCCTTATGCCCAGCCTTACACACAGCTGCATGTGATGCACCGGTTATTAAAGATGTAATTTAGTATCATCAAAGGACACAGCAACTAAGAAACCATTCATTTAACATTTTCAAAGTAACAGACATATCGTAAGGTAAGTGTGCCCAGTGTTTCTTCCTGGAAATCATTCAGATCAGTGTGGCGCATAAGCAATTGAATCTCATTGCTTATATCCCTCCATGTTTTACCAGTTAATATGTTTTTCTAGCCAACATCAATCTATGTTTGTGCATGGCATATGTCAGCTCAGCTGAAATTTCACCATGATTCTCTGGTGACACGTCGTCCCAGCCGGTATTCCTCAGTGTCCCATAAGACAACATTCTTCAGTCCCTGCTCGTGGTGGTGCAGCAAATCTTTTATGTATAGGTGCAGTTTGCAGGTGCATTAGCTAATTTAGCCAAATCAATTGATCAAGTGTGACATCTGCATCATCTGTTTCTTTGAGTTTAGAAGTCAATCTAATTTACTCTACAGGAGCAGAGACAGCACAGCCTTCCTCTACCGGGTTTTTAAAATGGACTCGTTCATTAAATTGTCGGAGCGCAGGGCCAAATGATCCATCTGTGGACCAGGCCACAGGGATATAAACAAAAGAGCACTCAAACATTTGAACTAGCCACATTTCAGACACAAGCTTACTTTTATACCTAGATCTTTACCCCTCATAAGCATTATTGCACTAAAACAAAAGTGTGTTAACAAAATTTTTAAAAAGAGAGGAAGGTACTTACATTAAATGCTTTTTCATTCACACTACTTTCTATTTGTAACCTTCAATTGTTATAGAATGGAGAGCACCTCATAGCATCTGGCTCACACATTACCACATCCATATTTAGCAGGCAATGGATTACCCACAAGATCCCTTCATTATCAAGGAAGATAAAGGACATCTGTTTCATGTACAGGCAAAATTGTCTTACTGAACAATGGCAGGCTAAGGTCACATAACTGTATTCTGTCTTTTATTACAAAGAGTCCGTCTATCCATCCATTCACCCACCCTGCCACAGTGCTAACCACTGCACCATTGAATTGGAATGAATTAATCCTAATGAATACATTGAATCTTAAGTCCTGAGTGTTGCTGTTGCACTTGTTTTTTTCCTCTTTTATGTAGTTAATATTTAACACAACTGTCTCTTGTTTGATGTGTAAAAACAATAAAATTGAATATTACTGTATCACACTATGAACATGAACTATGTATCTTAACAGACACAGCATAAAGCTTTTTGATATGCTTTACCTTGATTCTTTTGGGTATAAAGTATAGAGGATGCTCACTGCAGTATGAACTCAGTATTGAGCAAAACAAACAAACAAACATCCACAGCAGTTATGTTGGTTAAATGTTCTGTTCTGTTGCAACCTATTTCACTTCATATTCTCTGTTCACACACTTTTTGATAAAAAATTATTGCTGCAAATATAACAGACCAGACTAAAACCAGCAGGGGGGTTTGTCTTTGGAGCCACCTGGATGTTTGTGTCTCTGCTTCTAAAATGCTGAAGGTGAATCTCAGGACAAAAAAAAAAAAACAAGACAGCGGGTGACTCCGTAGGGTTTTCCCTGTGGTGCATAAATTGTGCAGAGTGGGATTACTTCCGTTCTACCTCCTTGTGGTAATTATCGCACAGACTCCTTTCAAAGGTAGTTAATTAGGACTGAAATTAACTTGAGGACATGTAAAATGAACAAGGGGAACTAGGAAGGATAACTTATTGAGGCAAGGCCCTGCTACTTTGCAGTGGATTTAAAAAATTTCAACACATTCATGGAGGGACTTGAAAACATACAGTGTTTCGTTTATGTTTAAAGTTTTGTTTGCATATAAAGGGAAATGACAAATTGAAAGGGTATAGAACCTGTGTTCCCTAATAAAGAAAAGAGAGAGAAAGATTTTTGACATACTGACTATTGTGTAAACTAAAAAGGACAGTGGACAAGGATTTTTTTTGGAAATGTGAAGCTTGCATGAACTTAACGATATTTAATAAATTGTCAAAGGTATACTGTGTCGCCACTTTCCTTTGGATGTAATATGCGTTTTGATTATGCAAATCCAAACGTTGTACTTGCTTGGAAAATTAACATTTGAGATTCATCTCGTTTTAACTAGTGACAAGTGGCGCAAGACAGCTGCAAATCCTCACTAACCTTATTTCTCATGGTACCTAAACAGCATAGCGTCTGTACAGTGATGCTGTTTCCTCTTCAGTTGATGGTGACCCAATTCCGAAAACCTGGACAGTTCATATTTATGGTCCTCTGCAATGTAGGCTATAGACAATTTACAGTCGCGGCACACAGCTCAATGTGATCTCTCTTTATGGTGGTATAAACAATGCCGCACACAGAGGGGAAGGACAGTGGAGTCCAGACAGAAGTAAACATGCATTTGAAATCTGCTGTAAACCTATCAGTCATTGTACCTGAAGCCGCTTGTATGTCCTCTAAAATCAAGCGGCGTCTACACCACGAGCATTATCTGCAATGACACAGCACTGAACCAATTACAGTTTGTGTAGCTATGTCTCTGGGGTCTTGATGTTCAGAATGATAATAAAAGAAAACACTGAGATTGTTATTCTAACTCTGTTCCCACAGTGCCCTATCAGCTTTTATATCTTTGACTACACATTACCCTGTAAGCTCCCTGAAGACAGACAAAGCAATTTTACACAAGTCTAAAAAGTGATGGAAAATGACATCATCCAACAGCCGAGCAGTCCTGGGTCTATTCCTTGATTTATTAATACGACAGAGTCAGAATCTTTACTAAAACTGGGACCCACATTTTATTACCTGTTACAGGCACAAACACAAATTGAAAACAAAACATACAGCAATCTGAGAATATATTTAGAGCTGTACAAGTTTGCACTCTGTCTGTGGTTTCATTCTTCACCCACGGCAATGCAATCAGAAAGGGCCAAATGAAAAGCTTGTGGTGGCATTGTTACGGAAACTAGTTTGCATCATAAACCCAGCAGTAAAGTCAACAGCGCATGCATACACACATACAATACAAACATATGCACAGTGGCAGCAGCTCACTCAATGGTTATATTTCTTGCCATGGCATTAGAATATGAAACGATTCCCCAATGCCGAGCATCTGGCGGGGTTTGCATGTAAATCACAAAAGGAGAGCAAGAGCCACATTCAGTCACTGCAGCCCACAAACGGCTTGATGATTGTGCATATCAGTGCTACAAGTGAAGCATCTGCATGCTAATGCATCCCACCATCCTACTGGGAGGCAACAAGTGTTTCAGCAGCGGTGCTGATGGCCTGGTGCTGATGAAATATGATTTGGTCATGGTGATAATTTGAGATAAAATGTGTCTCATATTTGGCTAAGGGTTAACAGACTTAACTTGAAGTAGTTTAAAGTAAGCATTAAACACGAATGATTCCCTTATCATGTACTTATAAATATTTATAGCTGCCTGCATAGCTAGACAGACAGCTACTTCATTGTGCTCCCAAGAGAAAAAATGTTACACAGTCTGCACACGAAAACATGAACAGTTCACTGCACACACACACTATACAGACGTGTGTAGTTGATTAGCTAAAGAGGCAGCTGAAAACCTAAGGGCACAATCCAGCCCAAAGCAGATTTCTGAACTCTACTCAGAGATCAGCCAAATTGAATGAAACTTAAAAATGCTTTGGGTCTATGCAAAATACTAAGTGGATGCCATAGGAGCCAATAAACCATGCACTCTTTCCTGTATGTGAGTCTGAACCACAATGAAAAACACCTCTGTTTTAAGAGAAAAACATTACACTTTTATAATGCTAAGAGGAAGCAGTGAAAAGCTGATTCATTTTTAATCAGTTTTTCACAGCTGGTTAAGGTAACAGAGACAAGCACTCTATGTGGGCTTAAAATGAATTGGAGGCAGCACATTAAGGTCATTGTTAACCATGTTTTGTGCACTTGGGTGCTTTCAGAATCATTTCCTTAGCATCCATTCAGGCTCAGTTACACACACACACACACAGACGCACACAGAATAAGATTACTGACCCACTGTGGGAAATCAACAAATCTCTTGTCAATGGTCTCCTTTTTTGTCTTACAGCTTCCCACATCCTTGCACCCATTTTCCTTTGGATAGTGTTTCCCTGATTACGTATTTACATTAATTGTCATTTTTGTCACAATGTTGATTAAGTGCTCAAAAAACATTCACACCAAAATGAAATGCCCCCAAAATGACAGCAACGGCAATTAATCAAAAGCATGTTATACTCCAGTTACTGCTGTTTCATCATATTTTAAGAGCAGTTTTAAAAAGACACCCATCATCTACTTCAGCTGTCCCTGCTGCCTCTCACGGTCCACGCCTCGTTCACATCCACTTACTTGTTTACAGCCTCGATTCTTACCTTAATTCCTTCACACCTCCGTTGGAGGGTTCAGGACCAAACAGCTTTGTTATTCTGGGAGGAAGTGGAAGGGTGTCTCTGTGTGTGAGGGGGGGGGTGTCATTACACATCTAGCATCTCATCTAGCTGAGACACATGGACACAAATCAACCGTCACACTCCCCTGTCTAATACCTTACCAAATACCTTTATTAGCAAGCATCATCTCTCTTATTGTAGGTTATTTATTCATTACAAAATAAGTTGATTGACTAAATGATTAAGTATTAAATTATTAGCTTCTGTACATCAGATCATATATTGACCAGTACAGTTGCATTAACAAAATCAGAGCTGGCACTGGGTCTGGTCTGCTGAAACAGTAAGGTGACACCAAAGTCAGGTGACTTCCATGTTCTTTTTACCACCTCAAGGGTGTCACTTTCATAATAACAGGGAGTATTTATAGCCTCACTTGTTTAGTTCAATCCCACAGCAACAAATATAACACTGTAGGCAGGCCATGTCAGTCGTGAATGTATAGATAGATGGGTAGATATATCAAAGGACTGATGGTAATATGAGTGTCAATTAAATTGAGAATAATCTCCCGCTCCTGTTTCACCTTGGTCTCCATCCATTACATATCTACTGTACCTTTGACATATACTACACTTTAGACTCCGGATGCTCTGAGGTAAGGTGCTAAGGCGGCCAGGCAGACAGGCTTTTTAATATTTCAGTCAGACTCCCAGCAGACTGATGGCTTACAGGAGCAGCCATGCAGGGTGCATAGCCAAGGTTAGCTGTAACATCAACCTCTCTTCATTTCACTACTACGCCCACAGAAAGGACGCCCTTTTAGATTCTTTGCTTTCAGTAATAGTTTTGTATCACATAGTGCTTCAAATGTAATATAGAACTGGTAAATTTAGGATTCATATGAAGCATCTGTAAATGGTGAACTGCATCTTTATTGCAGCATAATGTTACAAAAACAAACCGAAAAAAAGTCCTCATACTTAAAAGGTAAAATACCTAACATTTCTCACTTTGTAAATAGGCCGTTCAACCTCCCCCCCTCCTTGCTGCTCAACGAAGGAGGGAGAGAACATGGTTAAGCAAGCTAGAGAGGTAATTAGGAGACCAAGTGGCGTAAGGGGCCTGTTCTCTCTCCCAAGTCATCACATACTGCCGCTTGGTCCTGGCCCCATGGTGTCTGTTTTCAACACCAGGGGAACCACTATAGTATCAATTTTTCGATGCACAGGGAACCCGATTGAAGTCAGTGCAAGTCCTTACATGACGGAGGTCAATGACATGGGCCAGATGACGTTGTTAAGGGGGGTGGGGTGGAACTAGGGTTCATGTCCCATTTCAAGCTATATTTATTTGTTTTCTCTCTTTGTCTGTCTAATTTTACCCCTTCCCCGACCCTTTTTCCATAGCCCTAACCAAGGGCGTATCCCGTACATCGGAAAATGAGAGAAGATACAAACTCACTGCCCAAAGAAACATCCAAAACACAGCAGAAAAAGAGAAATTATGAAGATACAGGCAGAGGGCAGGGTTTCTGTAGATAAATACAGTATAACACATTTCTAGAGGGGAGGGTCAGAAGTAATGACTGACAAGAACTATTATTGTATCGGTCTATTCAGGAATGTTACATATGTTGCCTTTAGACACAATTCTATTAAAAACTTGGTACTACATCCAATAGACAGGATGAGAAAAAATTCTTTAGAAATCTTCCGTGTAAGGTAATTTTCTGTGTAATGACTGCAACTGACTGAGGAAGGCAGCGACAATAACAACAACTGTTCTCAAAATTTCAAGACTGTCAAATAAAGCGATTGATTTGACTGTGTTACTCCATATGGAGGCTTCCCCCAGCCAAAAACATACCACAGAAGATGCTACATGAACATATAGGCATTTCAAACTAAACAAGCATCAAAACTTCTCTGAGGGCGACTGCTGTGGGCGACACATTGTGAAACAGAACACATCATTACCCACAGTGTGCTGTCAGTCAGTGTCATGTGCATAGAGATGAAGTTGCTAAAATTAACTTTCCCCATAGACCCTGTGAACACATCCATGTCAATGACGACTGTGGACGTGCGCTTGAGGAAGTGTTATCGTCTGAACAAGACAATAACACAAGACAAAAACAAGACAAACTCATTTTGGGAGGAGGTGATAGAAATGAAGTAGGACTCAAAGGAACCTAAATATGACATAAGGAAGACTGGTAGCACTGAATCAAGATGCAGAGAAAAAAAAAGCGAAACTTGAAGAATGTAGGTCGTCTAATCTGGCTGGCTGTGACTGGGGGGCACTGAGAAAGAAGAGAAGCAAACCAACTAATGCAGCCAATTAAACTTCCCCTGCCCCCACACCACACCCCCACCCTCCTTTAGCAAACACTTCAAAGTGCTGCCATCAGCGCATGGCAATAAAGTGAATGAGCAGGCAGTAAATGGCTTGGATGCTGAGGATGCTGAGGCAGGGGACTTTCAAATGATGCTCATCACACTGAAAAACAGTGTTCCCATGATATGAGAGCAAAATGGGTGTCCAGCATCTTCAAAAAAGAGGCGACAAACCCCACCAAGATTGAAGAAAAATGGCAACAAATAGAACAGAAAGCTGCAGCTTTTTCAGTGAATGGACATTTCTGCTGATAGGCAATGGGGTCGATGGCTGTGTTTGTGGGTGCTATGAAAGGAAAGCTACATTATTAACGCTCTGTGTCAGAATGTCCTAGAAGAAAGAGCAATCTCCCAGCAGGAGCTCTGAAATGACACCCTCTCCTGACGACCCGCCTGACGACTAAATCTGAGAAAATACAGAGCTGGAGTATTTTTGTGAAATGGAGGAGAGGCCCAGTGTAAGCCGAGAACAGCCGGCTCCATGGGGGAAAGGCACAAGGAGAGATTTTTATTTTCCAGCTCCAGGTAACACTATTTCAAAGAGCAGAATTGGGGCGTCTCATTACACAAAATACATTTCACACAAATCCCTTCCTTTACATAAAACCCCCAAGTTTTTTTCCTCTTTCTTCTTTTTTTTCTGTGTCCTTTCAGAAATATTCCGCTCTCTCCCTCTTTTTTCCTTCCAGAGCCCAGCTGTTTTGGGTCCTGCTGGGCGTTCGCATCAGGACGATTTCCACACCGATCTGAACGCCATTTAAATAAACATCAACAGAAGATGTCAGAGGCAGGCTGTGAATAACACCAGAGGCTTATCCACTTCTGCAGCTTTAAAGAAGGAAGAGGTGCCATCCAGTTCCTCGTTTCTATTTTCTGTATGCTGTTTGAATAACCAGCATCCAGCCAACAGCTTTGCAAGTGTCCACTTAATGTTAGCCAGAAAAGCCAGACCTCAGCTCCCAATAGAGCTAGAGCGCTGCTCCTCTGAAGAGTTTCTTATGATGTAGACGTTTTTTAAATCACTTTTTACCTCCCTGTAGGTGGTATGTTTGACTCTTGGTTCATTTTCATTATGAAGATAGGCACAATGGTAAGTCAGACATGACCTTGCATTTAAATGCAATATATATGAATACTATCTATCTTCCCTTTGCAATTTTTGGTGCTTTTAAGCTAGAGTTCGCTTTATTATTTATACACCTTCCTTCTAAATCATCATCCAAAATATACTGTAGCTGTCCATGGCTCAACGTTGAAATAGTTCACATAAGGTAAACAGCAGCGACTATGTAGCACCAAAAAGGAGATAGAAGACATCTGTCTGGGGGTTATCACTTTAAAACAATATATAAAAATATATTTCTCTCGCACACAGATTTCATTAACCTTCTAAAATCAGTCAAAAGCATCCGACTGCCAAACGCAGGACCCTCACACACCTGAAACTAACTGCCTCAACTCTTCACAGACCCCTATCCCCACAGCTCTCTGTTCTCTCTTCTTTTGTATTTGCATTGCTAAGCTGTTGGCAGCGCTTGTCATTTTGTTTCATAAGTGATAGCAATTACTATTCCAGCGCCTCGGATCAAAGAGACACCAAAAGGAGGTTTTTTAGACAGCAGAAAACACCAAACACTGCCTCCCCTCTTCTGTTTACACTGATAGAGGCTGAGGCCTAGGAGGCAGAATGGACGTGACTGACAGAATGGGAATATACCTCCTGTTTTTAATCCGGGAGAGGAGAGGAGAGGAGAGGAGAGGAGAGGAGAGGAGAGGAGAGGAGAGGAGAGGAGAAGGAGACGGAGACG
>JAPQRN010000018.1:10896646-10925264 GCA_037367275.1 Coranthus polyacanthus
ACACACACACACACACACACACACACACACACACACACACACACACACACACACACACACACACACACACACTGTAATCACATAAAAAAACAAACAAAAAAAACTGAGTTTTTATTGGATGCCCAGAAACGGTTGGTGATCAAACTCCAACAACCAAAAGAGCCACAGTGATTTAGTGGAGTGAAAATCCATTATGGCTCCATCCAAAGGTAATGACTTCTTCTGGCCTTCCAGCTGATTCTCCAAAACAACAGTAGGAGGAGGGGAAGAAATACACACACAAACACACACACACACACTGGACAAATCAGGCCTTTGTACAGAACAAGATGAGGTCCTGAAAGAGCTCACTCTTGACATCGCCTCTCTTTAAGTCTTTTATACCTTCAATCACTCACAGTGACAGTGGAGGCAGTAGCATTTCTATTTAACATACCTAACGTATAGTGGTGTCCACAGGGCTGTCTATTAGATGGCAAATGAAAGGTGGAACCACAGCAGTGCAAATATTGATGAAGCTGAGCTTTACACTAACAATTAGATGTACAAACACAGTATTGAATAAATGTCATATAGGCTGAAGAACATGCTCCCCATTGAACTGAACTTGAGGTAAAAACTAGGAAAAAGACAGACTTCATCAGGTGTGGTAAATGCCCAACCAAGTAATTTGCTCATCCTTCAAAATGCTTCAATTTACTTTGCTATTTAAGTAAAACTATTTGTAATACCTTGAACAAGGCAGCTAAGCTCATAATTACTTCATGAAATCTGAATAGAAACATTTTTATGAGAAATTCTCTTCAGTCTGTTGGCAGAAAGTACTGAGGTCCCCTTGAGCCAAGTGGGTTTTCTTAACATATTGTATGAGTGTTGCTTAAGAACCATGTGAGACAGCCCTGCAGCGCGATTTTTAAAAACATACTCCACAGTGTCCAAGAGAACTATGAACCTTGCTATCGAGGAGATAAATGACCTTATTCACTGCTCCTGCGTGGAGTACTGAAACTGCATTTGAAGCACCCTTTTGCTAAGATCTGAAATAACTGCTATGGTAAAGTCAGGTGCTCTCAGCATTAAAACATGCTATGCTCAATGCTGCCAGTGTTGATGAGCTAAAACTCCTTTTATTTAAGAGCAAATAAAAGAATAAGGCAGAACTGTGCAGGTTCCTGCATGGTGGACTCACCAGAATCATATTGATTTTCTAATGATGCATACTACACTGGATTATAAATCAAATAAACATCACTAAATGAGACTCATAGCTGTAGATGGATATAAATATTAAACTGCTTTCTTGTAGTGAAATACAGCATAATGAAATTTAAAAGAATGAGGAGGCTTTACAGATCGATTAGTTGGAAGCAGCTTGAGAACCAACTAAACTTTTATCTAATTCAAACATAGTCAACCTGCCTTCATGTCATGAAGTTTTTTATTTATGTGATCCTTTTTTTGCATCCTCTTATTTATTGTTTTTATTTTATTTGATTTATTTTCTTTGTGGCAAACTAATTTGTGTGCAGATTGTAAACTTTTATGTCTTGCTATGACATTACAAACATGTAAAGCCTCATTAAATATCAGACTCATCCTTGATTAGAGTTAGCATTAGGCCACTGCATTAATTGCCACCCCCTAGATGATTGCAGCAGAGTGTTCTTTATGGAGGTGAGTAACAAATGTCAATCCTGTAAAGAATTAAGGGATGGAAGTGGATAATGCTATGCCATTCTATGCTTATTGTATGTAATATGGAATATCCATGGATTGAGCTAAGGGATCACTCTGGCTTGTTATTAGACATTTTGATTGAAACAAAATAATAGACAGATGCTAGAAACTGGCAGACACAGTATGTGGAGAAGTGAGCAGACTGATTTTCTGTAAAGCCAGAGGAGAGCAAATGCATATGGAGTGGGATCATAAACTGGAATCCATGCATCTTGTCATGACAGGACACAGGGATTTGTGTTATGTAAGGGATACAAACCACCAAACAAGATCACATGCCACTACCCAGCCCTACAAATGATAAGAGCTGTAGTTGGCAGGTGGGCAAACACTTAAACCCGAACCGCAGGACTTGAGCCGTTAACATCTCCTCGCTGCACTGCTCTGCTTTCTGTTCTTAGACAAGCACTATGACAGCCTTTGCCTCTTGCACAACGCCGACGCGAGAGAGATAAGCAAAACCTGGAGCTGACCCAAAATGAAAGCTCAGCATGCACAAAAGCCATATTAATCCTATTGAATTCTTCAGCATGATCGACAGCACTGAGTCCACTAATTAATTCAGGATCCCTTTTGCGATTGCTCTGCATAGCAGGCGCAGTGAATCTATGAGGTGTATGTACAGTACATAGACCTTGTTTGCGTGCACACTGTTCTTTAGTATTGATTGAGTTGTCTCTTTGTGTGCAAGTGTCTGAAAGATTGCTAATCTATAACCTTTAGTAGAAATCATTTAAAGTAGCATCATGCAACACACAAGTGTGGTGTCCTGCAATGCAGCAGCTACCAAGATCATTAATTCTACCTTCCAAAGAGAAAATATGTTTCCAAATGAGTCCTCTTGGGAATGAGAGTAAATCACACTAGTGATTCAGTAAACATGCAGTAGAAAGTAGGACTTCTACAGTAGCTGTAGTACATTTTCTTTTGGACAAAGGTTTTGAAGACAAGATTAGCTGGGGGAATGGATTCTGCACCATGATGCAACTGGCAGAAAAACTGGAGAAAAACAAAGCTAACTGTCTGCCTGACTATCTGCCTGTCTGACTATTTGTGTAGACTTACCTTTCATACCGAATTTGGAGCGCCGGCCGTATTTGTTGATGAGAACAAAAAGGACGAGGAGGAGGACGCAAGCGAAGCCCGCCAAGCCCACAGCGATGGAAACCTGAGAGAAATGAAATGCTGTGTCAGACTCAAGCAGTGATCACATCATAATCCTTTCCAGATTTCTGATCACCTTAAATACTGCAAATCAGAGTTTAATCCTGAGATTGTGACTACTGTTTTCTCATAGATTACACCGGCAAAAAACACCTGTCCTGGCTGTGATATATTCAAGATGACAGGAAGTAATTTGAATATGATCCTCATCTACAGCCAGATTTATTCTCAGTGCAGTTTGGGGGAAAATGCAGAAGCTACTTTGTAGTCATGTGTCTGAAGAGGCTGCTGCCTCAGAAAAGCCTGGCTCGCCATCATCATTACCACCAGTTGTTTCTGATCCAAACTGGACTGATATTAATAAAAGGAGAATAAATATTTTGAATGGGCAAAAATAATAACATCTGCTTTTACTTCTTTGCTTCTTTTCATATGCTACAAAATTTTATATTTCATACTTGTCATGTTATGTAATACAACGCAGTGTATCCACTCCTGCATTAAAAATTCAAAAGAATTCAAATGAAGATACCTGCCAAACACGTGCTTCTAATCATTTGCTAAACCGCATTCTGGCACAGTGAATGTCCAATCATATCTCAGTAACCGTGACTAGGATTTTGAAACTTTATTTATGAGAGAGTTATTTTCAACCTTTCCAAAAACAAAAAGTGATGAAAGATGGAACGCTTTGTTTGATGTTTCTATCCCGTAGTAAATGAGTGATGCTCTCAAGACCAAGCAGCACATAAGCACATAAACATAAGCTAACTACATTATGTTTGGGGTGTTAAAAAGTCCAACGTCTGACCAGTAATTCGGGTTGCTATTATGAAACTTTAGGATCTCTTTATAGGACTCTCCTTTGAATAACATACAGTAACACCAGTAGCATGTCCAGAGGTAGTGTTATTTGACACGCATTAATCAATCCTAATCCCTTTTCACATGTAATGTTTAAAATTCTTATACAGGAATAATGCTGTTTTTATTGATTGATTTTTATCACCTCCGTCCTTTACCACAACGTTAGTCTGCGCGACCGTACGTGTATTTTTGCATTTTTATGGCCTTACATCCAAAGTTTTCCAGTTTAAAAACAACTTAGCTGGAAACACTGAGAGGTGTATGGGATTATGTTAATTAGCTAGATAGTTATAGCAGAAAAAAACATTTATTACAACTGTTTATTGCCATTTTAGCCTGCAAAATCAACTATGAAAGATAGAAATCTGTTTGGTATCCCTATATAAAATTAAGCACCCAGAAACTAACAAGATAAAGTGGTAAATTGTCACTGTAAGATAATTTTAAACTGTATCAGAAAGGACAATTTGACAGGCACAGGATGGGGCTTAGAAAATTGTCAATTAATTAATTATCAGTTTATCAGTTTGACTGTAAATCATGGGCCTGTTTTTCATTGTAGATATTTAGTCTTGTCAAAGTAGCTAAAGGACATCAAACAAAGCAACTGTTAATTACTCTAACAGTCGCTCAGTTCCTCTTTATGTATCCCCATAAGCTGTGCCAATGATCCAACATGGAACTGGAACTGTCACACCCCAATGGACTGCAGCCATTATTAATGTTATTAATTATACCTGTGTGTTTCCTGCAGTGCCATGTCAAAAAGCCTGCTGAGAAAAAAGCCCATTATTCATTGTAGTGTTAGCACCTCTATCAATTAAACTGCAGTGGAATAACTTGCCACCCTGAGTGTCAAAAACTAAGCAAACAGCAACACCCATTAAAAGATACAATAGCGTTTTCATTTCGTCACTGGCATCATTTTAGCCATACAGCTTTGAATGGCTGCTGCATTGTCTTGTATGTTTTAGTCTTTGTGGCTCAGTGCTGCATGCCAACAAGCAGTGCAGAAACAACCCTAGCAGGGTCCTTTTAAAAAAGAAAAGTCACTTGGATGTGACTCGATATGAAAAGCTTCTCTGTACTAAGTCTAGGGGCAACAGCTGCTTCATCAACATCATTAAGGAGTAAACTCACCCCGAATGTATCTTCATCTGGTCGGCCTGAATCACCATCTGATAGCGTTGAAGGAAAGGGAACACAAAAACACAACACTACATTAATAAGTGAATGTAACAAAAACTTCAAAGGCTGAGGTTTACTCACTCATTTAAAGTTAATATGTAATAAACTGAGCGTGGTTTGCATTTCCTAATGGTGAGTTTTCATTTTCTGTTAAGTCTAATGTATGAAAAACACAGTCAAGTACACTGCACAGTGAATATAGAACTGAAGCTATTTTTCACTCTACAGTTCTGCTATTCTAATGTGTTAATGCACTTTCAGCAGTATAAATGTGTAACAATTTCCTGGGTTAATGCACAGACTAACAGTCTATCAGGTGACCTGATGAGCTCGCCATTCTAATGTAAGTGTGAGAATATTTTTAGGAGCTACCTCATCAAAGTCACATGGTTTTATTTAATTTTAAGTTCTTAATGATAGTTCAGAATGTCTTCTAATGCTTTTCTGCTTTGTGTGTCTATTTATGTGTGTAAACTATTAAAGACAAAAGTGCTTGCTTGATAATGTTTAAGTATTTAATTGGTGTGACACTGCCTGGTGCAAAGGAAGTGAATTTAATCAACACATGTGCGTATGACCAGGGTACGGGAAAGCTATTTCTGCCATGAAAGCTATCTACTTATTTTGTGTACTTTCTGTTTTTCTCAGCATCAAGTTAAAGTAACAGGAAGAAAAGAAAGTGTGGGCTCCTTTTTTATTAAAGTTGCACAAATGCATGCTGGTGCTTAGACAATGGACAGGGAACAATTATAAAAAAGCTGCTCAGAATTATACACAGTTACATAAAAAGAAAAACAGAAAACAAGTTCAAACGGCCCGGAGCTCCCAGTGGTAAATTAGGTAAAATTAAATCAGCTTAAAATGCACCAAACTAATTCAAACTTGATGTCTTTACTCAAAAACTCTGGTCTAATCCTTCATAGACCTGGAGCCTATTTGATTTAGTTAGCAGAACATTTCTTGATGTTAAAATGCTGCACATTACATACCACTAAGAACAAGAATTTAAGCAGACAGCAGTGGCTTGGGTAGTAAAGAAGGAGAGGACAGACATAGAGCCATGAAACGAAATGAACTGGTGTCAGGGAAACTCCAGTCTGAGGCCTCCAGCCAGGATATCAGAGAGTAATTGTGGGCAAATTAATGGCCACATGGTAGACTGGCTGCCACTGGCTCAGACACACACTGTAGCAGTGCATTACTGTGTGTGTGTGTGTGTGTGTGTGTGAGTGTGTTTGCCCTAACTACCATCTCACTGTCCCTCCTTCCCAGCCCTCCGCCCTCCCTCTTCCCCTATCCTCTCTCCTCCCTCTGCCCTCCTCTGTCCTCAGCAGTGTTCGTATCAGTCAGCTTGTCAGTCTCCCTTCTACGGCTGAACTCCCTCACACCACACTACTATAATGTTTCACACTCTCATCACCTAAACACCCCTCTCTCACCTGCCTCAGTCCCTAAAGCTGTGTGAGTGTGTGTGTAATGTGTGGCAGAACAAAGTCGTTGCCTGCCTAATGCAGCCAGCCACACAGGCAGTGTCCATCCGTCTCCATCCCTGGCCGTGCTGTAGCTTTATAATCCATGGCTGATTAGAAAAAATTGCCTCATATGGAGATGGAAGAAGCCTCTGATGAAGGTCAGAGATCAGACCAGCCCACTTTGTTTAAGCCATCAACAATGAGCCTGCCAAGCCACACATCACACACACACCAGATTTACAGTGGCGTGTGACAGCGAGCCAATGCAGCCAACGGTCCTGCTGTAGGACTGCACTTACGCCTTCACAAATAATCACACTTCACCATTTAAGATGGGGTGAAACTGGCTTGAGTATATAGCGTTATGCAGTGAGTCGCTGATAAAGTTCCCTAAAGAAATATTAGATTTTTTCCTGTCCATTAAAGACCCAGCAGCCCCTATAGTATTGGACACCCAGCGTGAGTGTGCATTGAAATGTATAAAGCTGAGGAAGGACATTACATCCCTCAAGCCTCCCTGATAAAGAAGGGTGGTGATGTGTCTGGTATATTGCATTCTAAATCTACTAGAGACCTAAAACCAACCAGGACAACAACGTGACACCAGACTGTAACACGGATGAAACAAGGATTCAGCAAAGTCAAAATTAACTGAAAAATATGCTTTTTAGACCCAGAGGTTTTCCAATCTGAGTTTCTTGGCTGGCAGGAGTGATCAAGGCAGAAAATTGATGTCTCAGCTCTCTCAAAAACCTTAGGTGCCCTTTAGCAAGGCATACAGTATGATATACACTTAGCAGTGAGCAAAGCCTTCCTAAAGATTAATACTGTCAGGGTCCAGACAGCTAAGCTGCGATGCTAACAGTTTTATAGCAAACTGATAGCAACACAAAGCCCACAAATTTCTCCATGGTTACGCTCTTAACCACAAATAAGAGATGTGTTTGTGTGTGTATCGTGCTGTCAAACAAACATACGGGAAAATAAGACAAAAAATAAAAAGCAGGGTTAAATTTCAAAATACAAATACTCACCTACTTCCACTAGATCTGCAAAAGAGAAGACAGTGAAAGTCATGCTATGTCAATAAATTGACACAAGGTATTAACCTTGGAATATTGACCATGGGGAGAAATTTGCCAGCCTTTGTGGGTTTATTCCCCCTCCCTGTGAACTCAGAGTGAACTGCAAATGAACAATCTACCTGACTGAACTGTGGATGAACTCTGGCTACTCTCCAGCCAGCAGGGATCAGCTCCACAACCTGCACCCTGTGAAGGCTGATTTTAATAAAAACTAAAAAAAGCCCCAGTAGTTCCACTTAGAATGGAACCTGTAATTCATACAACAGGTCGTTTCAACAAGAAATTCAACAGGTCGAAGACCTGTTCTAATTGCAATGTTCATTCCCAAAAAGTAGGCCATATTGGCTCTGTGGGATTCAGGAAGTTGCAGTATTACTTCTTTTTTCCTGTGCGTTTATTTTTATTGAAACCCACACCAATGAGGACAGTGTTCAAACATTAAAACATATCTTGGTAATCCTTGTATGTACAAATGTCACCTACTGTATATGAGTATACAGTTGATTGTGAAAATGGGGACATCCAATCTGCCAACACCGCATCTGTCAAAATAAGTTCATTAAACAAAAGCTAGATAGCAAAAAGAAACTCTCACCTTCATCATCTAAGCCTGGTTCCGGTTCTGTGAGGAAGTGACCATACACTGTCTTAGTGACTGTTCCCAGAGGGTTGCTGGCCTCCAAAGTGTAGTTGCCATTGTTGATGTGTGTTGGGTTTTGAAAGGTGAGACAGCCCTCTAGATAGTCCTGGTAAAAATCCATTTCAGTTCGGATGTACTTATTCTGGATTATCTCCTTTTGCTTGTGGAACCAGCGCAGCTTGGGGTGGGGGTAACCCCTGACTGTGAACTCGATGCAGGTATCGTGGCGCTGCTCAGGTTCAGCAAGTCTCAGGATGACTGGAGGAACTGCAGTGAGGAAGCCAAGAAACATGATTCATTAACACTTCAGGCATTTAGCTCATCACCCATCTACAGTATGAGGGCAAAAGCAAAATCAGCTTTGGTTCCTAGATTAACCAAAAATCCTATTTTTTTCCTTTAACACTCTGTTGGTCTGATTTTTGTGTTATAACATTAGTTGAAGAATTATATAGACTTTTATGTGTTTAGAAAGTTCCACAACCCTAGGGGAGATGAAAACCTTTCATAATTCTTTGGATAACCTCAAAAAGGCAGCAGCAGACTAAACACAAAGCTGTTTTGATTTGTTCTGGAAAAGCTGACATTTAGAATACAGGTTTCTTGCCTGGGAGTGGCAATGAGACTTTTTAGCTTATGTTACATTTTGCAGTACACAGGGCAGTGAGGAAAACAAACAGATCTCAGGGGCTCCTCTTGCCTGAAACAGACAGAGGAAGTTCCTCTGCATGAGCAGCCACAGAGCCCCTCTTTCCTGACATGCCGCAACACACCTCTGAATCCACACTGCCGCCAAGCTGAGAGGCAATTTATCACTTTAATACCATCAGATACATTTCATAAACAATTCATCTACTGATTTGTCTTTGCGATGAGTCACTCTTGCAGCTACATCATCAAAAGGAAATATTTGGCAGACGGTGTTACCTGGCAGTCTAACTCTCTCTCTCTGTCTGTTCTACATACTAGCCGCCCCCTCCCCACTTAATCTAGCCACCCACCTCCACCCTTCTCGCACATAACACACCATTGCTTTGTCTCCTAAGGGAAACCTACAATCTCCATAGGCATGTGTGAGTAATCCTATTTACAGCATGTGACTAGATAGTTGTGTGACTGTGTTTATGGTGTCCAACTTCCATCTTTGTCATTTTAAGAACACTGCAGCTGCCCTGATGAATCACCACCTGCCTCATAGACTACTGAACAGTGCATGATTTCTGGTTATTTTAATAACTAGGGTGCAGGTTTTTTATGCAAATTAGTTAAATGGTACATAGCAAATATTCGATGATTGCAGGCACCAAATGGCCATTTTTGACAAACAGATTAATGGGCTAAAATTTCTGATGCACTTCCTGCTTTGTGGAAATCTTTCATACAAATGCAGTCTTGTTGCTTCCAAGTTCCCACTGAGAACAATATACATAGCAGCCTCAATTTGTCCAGACATCCATAGCCCAACTGCTTCTGCTATGCTGGAACATTATTTTGGCCCACTTTGTTTGAGACAAAAAGCCCAATTTGGTAAGCAGCATTTGGGGTGCAAACTGCTAATCAAATCTGTACTTTAATCAAATTACATACAACCTAGCCCCATGTACTGAACTTGAAACATTTTAGAGTCTCTGATATGGGAACAGTTGGTTCCTTTGCCCGCTTTGGCTGGTCCAAAGAACATTTTAAATTAGACAAATGTTGTTTGTTCTCATTTATAGTCTCTGATAGACTGTATTGGAGTCATTTTAAAATGACTGACAAATACAACTATAATAAAAATAAATGTCAATTACAGCTCTGGTTATTATAACTGTCATTGATTGTGTATTAAGGGATAGCTCATGTTTTCAAACCAAATAATCACCCAGTAAAGAGATGAATAAGCTATTTATTGGTGTTTGAAAGCTGTCATTTCATAAATTGCTTTGGTGATATTGTTTCTGCTAGACAATAGTGACAATAAAGTCATTCATTTGAACTAAAGGCTAAGGCATGTGTACGTGTGAATGTGTTGCTATGGGGGCGTGTGCAGAGCTGTGATTTTGAGCACAGGAAGAAAGCGAAAAGATGAAGTGAAGGCGGCATATAGAGAGAAAAGAAAAGAGAGGAAAAAAATAAATAAAAAATAATGTTGATGGACAGTTAGGGACCGATCCATTTTCTCCTCAGCATGGCTGTCAGCCTAGTCTGAGTCAATACAATACAAGTCATTACAGTGCTCCGTACTGGTCTATAACAACATGGTGTACTTGTGGCGCTCATACTGATGACAAGCTTTGATAACTACATGGTTTAGATCAGTGAGGACACTGAATGCAAGCTACTTTTGCAATGTTATCTGGTGGTAACACTGGTGGCATATTTCAAATGCCATGTTCCAGCCAGGCTAGTGATAGGAGATCATGGCTACCGGTGACAAGGGAGGAAAGGGCTTCACAAGCCAGAATTGCAAAATATTCCCTGTGGGCTTCTCCACGCTGGGAATATTATTTTAACTTGTAAGAACCAGCACAGTGAGATTAGGTAGAGTCTCCAGAGGAGGGACCAATCGCCTAATTCCCTTAATAACAGGTCATAATTAGCGTTAAAACCTTGCTCTACCTGAAACCTAGTCAGGCAAAAGAACTAAAAACCCAGGTCATACTTAGCGCCCCCTTAATAGAGACCAGTGCCAGTGCCTATAATGTAAGAAATTCTCTAAATCATGTGAGTCTGCAATGCTGCAGAGTGGCTGTTGTTCCAGAGAGCAGAAGAACAATGGATGTGCAGAATTTGCATTGTAGTTAATTACACTTTCTCTAAAAAAAAAGGGAACTCATCTTTGAATTCAGAGAATGTTACTTGACGGCTGGTAATTTGGCTGTCAATCAGATTACTCCCTAATCAGAGCAGCGGTTTAAGCTATTTTATGACATTTCCAGAGACAATAGCCTGCACAGGGGAGGAAATGTAATTACCATCAGAGCATGTGGTGAAAAATTAATAAGTTAATTTGCAGCACCAGCAGAGAGTGTCAACAGAAAAAAATGCCTGGAGATGTACATCCATAGAGTGTCCGGGTAGAGGAAGCCCTGAAGACTAGATGTTGCAAAGTCAATCTGTCATTCTAGCATGGTCCTTAGCAGCTCTGCTCCAGCAGGGAGTGTTTGAATTGGTGACAAATCTCTCCTGTCCTGTTGTGTGATGCATTGCAAACAGCCACAATAGATATGCTTTACAACAGCAAGCTTGGTACAAAGAGTAAAATGTCAGACACCTTTGATAAATATTTCTTTTGAATACAGTCTGTCTCGAATCTGCCCAGGGCAAATCCACAGGGTAAACTTATGTAAGAGCAGAGGTATACACTGTAATTCAAGGTCTGGATATTAGGGAAACATGGGTTTCCGATGGTTACCAATCATTGCTTTATCATGGCTGAGGGTTGTATTTTTTTTTCCTTATCTTTTTCCGCTCAGATCAAGGCTATGCTTTCATGTGGGCTGGAGGGTATATTCTTGCTAATTGGCTACATCAGTTTCACTTGGTTTGTAACAGTGCAACACCTCATTGCATTCTAAATGTACCTGCATAATTTGGCTGTTCTGCTTGATAAAGGAGATTTTTTATCCTGTTGTAAATTATTCTCTTAGACTGTCAGTGTCATTAATACAAGATTTATTTCAGTCCCCAACATATTCTAACAAGTCCATCAAAGCCATCATGAAAGCTGCTATTTAATGCAAGAGAAAACCACCAAGAATTCTGCCTCCCAGCTTTCATTCTGTTCATGTGATACTTTCAAAATAAATATTTTAGAGTGCAGACAGCTCCCATGAATAATTGTTTCAAAGCTTTGGACAAATAGTGTCCAAATTCATGCCGTAATCCTGATCTAGAATTCAAATTATTATTATTTTGAGATTATTTAGGGGATTTAAAAAGATTGAGGCTATACATTATACCACAGGCGTTTCTCTGCCTCCCCCTCACAGCAAAAAACTGTTACTCAAAACAGCAGCAACTGCGCACCTTTGAAAAACAAAATGTGATACTCCTACTAATTTGTTTTGGTAAATGAATTTTGGAAGAAACATAATTACTGCAATTACATCCAGGAAGAAAGTCAAGATGGAAGGTCAGGCATACAAACAGAATACCAAAGATCGGAGTTCAGATCCTGTAGCCCATGCCTGATTAGCCTTAGGCTACTGCAACATTTTACAAAAGGATTATGTAAGGATCATGGCTTTGACATATGTCACATCTTAGGCTTCAAGTAAGCACTGACCTTTTCAGTATTTAACTGAATCCAAAACAAACATACTTTATATTGTTTATATTTTCACTAAAACATTTCATCACTATAATGATTAAAAAAATGGAAATGTATACAGAGCAGCATTACAGTTCCTGCTAAATGTATTTTACTGGTTCAATAATTTTTTTATTAGCTCTGGCTCATGTGAGCTCTTCGCTATGGTCAGGCACATTTATAGCAGCAAAATGACAGTGTTTAAAGCCGTGTCAGCTTTGCTTGGCCGGAAGACACAAGCCTAAAACCTGCAAAACCAAACGATGCCAGATTGTGCGAATCTGCGAGGCCAAAGACAAGTTGACAGCCTCTAATGTGAATAAACCACAGCTCAGTGGTCGTCAACAGGATTTTATTCCATGCAATCACTACAGCAGCAGGGTTCACTGATTATCGCCCTTTAACAACAGAGCAACGTAATTTTACAATTTGAGCATCCACAGCATCATGACAAGTGAGCAAAAAGTGCCCAATACCTAAAACACTTAACTGTTGATGGATACAATACAATAAATCACTGAAAGAATGACATGTATTCTATTGTATGTCATGATGACACCATTAACATGTGATCAAAAGAGTAGAGTGACATAGTTTAAATAAACATATGAACATTTAAGTATTAAAAGCCATCCACTGTGTCGCTCATCTGTTGTGTCTTTTGTTGTTGTCATGGTAACATTACTCTACACTATGTAAACACCAGGGGCCAAGTTTCTGGCTTTATTTTATAAACAAAAGGCAAATCCTACTGCCACATGATTAACCTTAATAATATTCAACACAAACAGCAATGCGAATTACAAAATTAGTTACACAAATTAGTTTATGATAGGTAAATATTTAATGTCAACATACTTCGCTTAACACAATGAGTGTAGGCAGAATGAATATAAAAACGTTATGATGTTTTCTTGTTAATATGCAAATTTAAACAACAAGCCCCAAGGTCAATGCAGGTAATCTTTACCTGTAGTAAGACTGATGCTTCTGCAGTTAATGGATAATGTGTCCACTACGTGATATGATCATAGTGTACACTGGACTGACAATGCAGACTCAGTGGACTATATCATGTACTATATCATGTATGGAGCTGTATGGCCAAAGTTCCCTTAAGAGATTTAATCATGTAAATTTTAACTCACACTGCACGTTGAGCTGGATGGAGGAGTTGGTCATCCCCACCACGTTCTCTGCGATGCAGGTCAGCTGGAAGTTGTTGTCATCTCGGCTGATGTTAGAGAGAGTGAGGTTGATAGAGTGGATGTTCGGCCAGTACACGTTCGACTGTGGAAAGAGAATAACAATTATTATCTATGTTTAGATCTTTAATTTGAATATTCATTTTATTTGATAGGGATAATTCAGTATAACACTGCCCCAATAAAGAGCATGGAACTCATGTGCTGTGTGTTTATAGCTAGTGTTAATCCTCTTGCTCCTTGTTAGGCTTTTACATACACAGTATAGTCAAAATATAGATTTTGCCTTTTCATAAAATCACAATACAGCACAGATGTAGAAGTACAATGAAATACATATACCAAAACATATACTACAATTAGCTAAAATTGCTACAGCTCTAGTCTGATTTAGCCGGCCTTTCGCTTTTATTGTAAAATGTTTTATCTATGTCATTAGTTCGATTGTGTGTAATAACTTATTGTAATAAAAGAGTAAGTTAAATATGGCTTGATTAAAATTATGTGAGAAAAACATGGCTGGAACAACCTTGCAAAATGCGACAGCATGGTGAGTAGTGAGGGTGGCATAGTTATAAAATTGGTCATTTAAACTGAAACCGGACTGAGCGACTGATTTATAACATTTTACCTTAAGGTAGCCATATACAAAGCTTATTCTTTCCTCCCAGCCTTCAGTTGGCCAGGTTCCCCAACATTTCACTCATCCTGATGAGCTACAGTTTCTGTCTGCCTTAAAACATCAAGCCTCGGGCTGCGGTAACTTTCATCTGTAAAGTCTCTGCAAGCATTAAAGACACAGATGACAAATACAGCCACACTACAATTTTAGAAAATGGCTGTTCTTCTCTTTTTGCTGTTTATATCCGTTGTTGTTATTTTTCTGACATCCCTGGGGCTTATCTCATGGAGAAAGATTAGTGGCCTAGCCAGCTTACTTTGAGTCCAACCCATGCCTTTCAGTCTCACAATGCTGGCCTTTTTTAAATAGGAGTAGATCACCATGGTAACACACTGTATCCTGTACAGCTAATCAGAGGAGTACAAAGTGGGTTACATTTGGGTTAAGGCTGGGTCATACAATCAATCATCTATATATACAAAAGAAAAATCATTTCTTAAAACATCTCAGTATTTTGGCACAACCCAGTTGCCAGAAAAAAATGCTGCCAAGGTGTGTATATGTATACCATGGATACATATAATCCATATGCCTTTGAAGTAAGATATCTGTTAAATCAGCCTTTTTTGATGTATGTATTGTAACTCCATAAATGTTTTAACCAACCCAGAAGCTGGAACTTTTTTGCCTTTCTGGTGGATAACAGTTACATAAAATCCAGGATTTTGCCACCAGAGACTGGAGTTTGCATCCTGACTCCCGCAAGTTGAAAACAAGTACGGTTTAAGTATTAATAAATACATTCTGAGTTATTTTTATTCCATCTTTGTGGATTTTTTCTGTATTTTTCCCTATCCCCAACCAAGTGCTGCCAGTGTGTAAACCTAACCTCCTTAAATACTTAGATATGAACATAATTTAAATATCACAGTTTAAACACTCAAAAACATTATGACATTGCTGCACATGTATGTAGAAACATAGATATGAAAAGTATTTTTGGTTCGTAAATGTGGAAATTCTATTCTAAAGTATCCGTGGTTTGCAGAAATGTATAATGGCAACATTTTATTGTGCTGTGTTTGGCATTATCTTTACTGATTCATGGCTGTTTGTGTACATGTCTGACCTGGTGTGTGTTGATGGAGTGGAGGGCACTGACAGTCCAGTCCACTTCAGGCAAGGGAGATCCAGTTCCATTGCAGATCACTGTCACATTGTCGCCCTCCGTCACCAGCACACTGCTGTGGCTCACACTGATCTCCGGCAAATCTGAAAAGAAAAACACAGAGACGCGCACACACACACACCACACAGAGAGGACGCCCATGTTAACACATGCCTGTCACTGCCTGTGTCTACATAGTTACACACTAAATCAATTAATCATTTTTCATTAATGTAATAAAATTAGTACAAAGGAGCAATGGGGAGCACATTCATGCACAGACATACACACACTCACACACATTAGATATGGGATGAGTCACCACTGGGAGATAATACTGCAGAGTCTACAGCCTCTGTCAGACCCAACACACAGCTCCTCACATGAGATTTACCCTCTGAACTCTGTCACACCTCCTCCCCTTTCCCGCCTCAACTCCTCTTCCTACTCTTCTTCTCTTTCCTGTTTCACCTTTTACCCTTTCCCCCGCCTCTCCTGCTTTTCCTGTCTCCTCTCTCCATCCATCAGCCATTCTTTTTTTTCCACTCTCTACTGCTTTTTTCCCCCCTCTCTGACTCTCATGTGTCATTCTCCTATGTCTCCTACCCCTTTCTTCACCCCCACTCCTCTCTCTCTCTCTCTCTCTCTCATCTCTGCTACTTCCTCTTATTTTTATTTTTTTCTCCTTTATAAACACAGTTTCCTCTCCCTCCTCTTACCACAGTTGTGGATGTACATGTTGTGCAGTCGCATCTCTGACGCTCCGGTCCTGCAGTAAAGCTGCTGCGTGTGGAGCCCAGCTTCTCCTCTCTGCTGCCACAGCTGGATCCAGCGGATATCGCAGCCGCAGTCAAACACCACGCCATCCAGACGCCTTGAAACACAATTAGAAAACGTCAGCAGCAGCAACCACAACGCACAGCCACCTGAAGATAAACACACTTGTAAACATGTGACACATATGGTACAGAAGTGACAACCTTCACAACAAAAATGAATACAATAAATATAACAATAATGGAAATGACATTTCAGTTAGCAAGAGTGGATGTAATTACAGTCACCTGAACCTGCACATGAAAACGTTACAACAGTCTTAAAAATATATCAATAACAACAACTCTGTTAAACACACTGTATTTCTGCCATTATTGGTCTCTCAATCAAAACAATAATAAAGGTTGGAATAGTAGATGCTGATGTGAAGTAATATCATGGGAGTTGTTGTTTTCACCGCCATTGCTGATGAAAATCTGTCTAACATGACTCGGGCAGATATCATGTTTACAGTAAGTAATCAAGTAAGTAAATGTGATGTCATTAATAGGTGACCAAATGCAATGGACCATTACATTTAAAACAATTACATGTTTCTCTGAATGTGAATGTTGTTTGAAACACTTGATGTGATCTAAATACACAACTCATCATTTTAGAGATTTTAATGTGGAAATGTTATAATGGTTATAATATTATAATTGTATGATCTATATAATTAATCAACTGCTTGTATATAATATTTTACATGGAGGTTACTGCTATACTGCATATTATATTAATAGGATTTATTTCTGTTAAACAGTTAACAGAAATGAGGAAAAATGATGAAAGTCTACAAACGTGAGAAGGTCAAAGGTCAAAGCTTTGTTCAGGCCATCAGTCTGGGGCTGTATTAGCAGCAGGCAGGTATCATTAAGGTCATCTGTGCATACAATTCATTCTCGCATTGGTGTGCATCGCAGAACCACATTATCCAACACCGTATGCCACCTCTGCATTTTGCATATGTCCAATTTAGAGGCTGTGATTGGTCAATTTTGTCAAGATGAATGCCTGTCCAAATGTCCTTGACAGAGGTCAATAAGATATTGCAGAAAGCATGAATAATGCATGCAGTACGTCCACCATGCTGTAAAGTAATAAGAATAGATTCCCGCAGGTGGATCTCGCTTATTATCAGCTGCTCACTGGATCTGATACTGTAGTTAGAGCAGACCCTTTTTACGTTCACTCAATGAGACTCACACTGCTTCAATGTGGGACATAACACCATGCCTGTCCATTATGAACAGTTTTGTCTTCAATTACTGCTGTTACTCCCGTTCATTTTAATGGTGGTAGATGAACACTAAATGCAGCCAATTTTCCCACTATTTTTGACAGTATTTCAGTGTTTCTTTGTAGTAAAAAAAAAAAAAAAAAAATCTACAAATGTAACTTATTTGGCTTCATGTGAGAACCAAAAAGATGCACAGTGCAGTAGAGTAATTATATATAGTAGGATACAATATTATCCTTAGCTTCTGTCATATGCTCCTAACTTCCTCAAGCACATTGCTTTAAAAAGATGTTTTTCAGCATCTAACTTCATGTAAAGATTCTCTCTGTCACACTTTAGTGCTGCTGTGATGACACACCATTGGCAGCTATAGCCTACTATTAATATGTTCTTTGAATTTTCTTATACCATTATTATAACTGTTACGTTGTCTGCTGATTTCTGACACTTGAAGCTCTGTGTCGTGAAATTCTTTTTACTTGCTGGGCAAAACAGAGCAGAGCAGGTCGTTTTCTACAGTAGTTCAATTTATGAGATTTAATATTCAATAAATCCAACTTGAAACACTGCTATAAATCTACTGCTATGAAGTAGGAGAGATTTTGGTGAAGAATACAAAAATGTTTAGCTTAGGATATCCTTGCATGTTGTGGTTGCAGTTGGCTTTAATGCAGTATTTTTGGTTAAATAACCTGTGACAAGCTAATTTCCATGTAGATGAAAAGCTTATGGGACTTGGGGAAATGAATTCACCACTACATACATGTTTTTGTTGAACTTATTTTTGTCAACAAATGCAAATTGTGGTTCTTTGTCAGTAAGTAGTAACGAATCAAATTCTAGCATATTCAGTAACATGTTGGACAAACATCTGTGTTAAGACATGGTTTTAATCCTCATGTAGACTATGAAACTATCCTTTAGATAGAATATTTTTACTACACAGACAGGTTCTAGTGAAGGAAAACTTGTCTGTTAAAGGTTTTCAGTTAATATTGAACAAGTTTAACCACAAGGGATCAGAGCTCACCAGAGCAGAGCAGCCCAGGTTTCTCCCCCTTATAGTGTAATTATGGTAATTGTTAATAAGTGCCACCACCTCCATACATTGCCCACTTACTCCTCTGGGCTGAGCTGATCGGAGCCAATGTGCTGTTGTACAGATGCAGCAGCTGCAAAATGCAGGGATGCAAGAAAACTACAACCCTTCTTTTAGACCATGTGCCCAGCCTGTAGAGTAATATGGTATAGGTTTTACAGCACTACTATATATAAGCAAGTTATAAGACAGCAGGAGACAAAAAAAAACAAAAAAAAACCCCAAAAAACTGACAGCTGGAAGTTGATAAATGTCTGGAGGAGAGCAGATTAGACTTTGAAAAGAACAAAACCAAACAGCAAAGCGACCTTAGATACAGAGAGCTAACAGCATGATGTTTCCTTGAAGCTGGCTAACGATCCACCTCACTACTCCAGAGGAGAGGTAATGATCACCACCAGAGGCTGTTTTTTTGGGAAATGTACACACAGGTGCTTTGGCTGTGGAGCCATGGATCACAAGCAATGATAAGCTATATTCTGCATTGCTGCTTGCACACTTTGATCTCAGCTTGAATGCACTGTTTCCTCTCCTTATACTGTTGTCGGGTTTTTAAATCCTCTGTGTTTAATAAATCGCCTTATTTGGCTTCTTCTTTTTTTTTTCTCCACAGCTCCAGTGATCTTGGGTGTGACAATGTGTTATTTTTCCAGTGGCTTTTTGTGGTAATTTAAAAAAAAAAAAAACATGTGCAGATAGCTGCTCCAGGTGCTGCAGCTTGTCACACTGTTAGACACATTTACTACAATACATGTTTGTATGTTGATGTTGATGCATACAAATGAGAAGAAATGTTTTTGTAAACATATCTAAATGCAGTCAACAAATATTTCTGAATTCCTCCTACAACATATTATACCAAATTGCACTTTATTACCTTTTTAATGAGATCAGTCTGTTTTTGCCTACATGTTCGATGCAAATTGCCGCTGTGTTTCTGCATCTGACTTCACATACATTGTCAATCAAAAAGTATGGCTAGCACTGTCATTATCATTAGAATGCGGAAAAGAGATAATCTAGCTGTCAGTCCATCAGATTGCCTTCCAGAGACTTGGAGTAAGTGACTGACAGCTTGCCATCTATTCATAGCAAATGGGATGAATAAACAGATGTAGCCATGAACTGGTCTCATTTTATACTGTGTGTTTGCTGCATCTCTGTTGTACCGTTGCTCTATCTTTGTCAGAAATGTCAAGTTGTGCTCCACTTTCATTTTACCGCAAGGGTTTGAGAGATTAGAGTTTTAAAGAAAGAATAAAATCTATCAGTCAGGAGGAATAAATGCTGAAAAATGTAGAGTTGACCCAACCGGCATCAAATTTAACACTCTTCTCGTCAGCAGGAGCGTTAACGTTTTTTCCCTGATCCTGCAAAAATTTGCAAAACAGTTGCTTTTACTACACCGCGCTAAGTGTGTATTATTGCTTCACCACAGTCCTGGTTGTTGGTGGACTGGCTCTATCATTCTCTCACACTGTATCTTCTGCTTATGTCATGGATAAAGGAGTACGCTGTGAATAAATAAATCACCATTTTGTCCCATCGTTTCTTTTCTGTGAGGTTGCAGCCAGTCAGCGTCCCTGCAGGCTCTCGCTCTCTCTCTCTCTCTCTCTCTCTCTCTGTCGTTCGTTCTCTCTCTCTCTCTGCCTGACTTTTTTTTTTTTTTTTCAGACCACTACAGCATAATTTGTCTCAGGAGTCAGACCTGACTTTAGCTTATCGACAACACCACCTGCACTGCAATCATGTAGAGGAGAGGGGACACCCGAGTCAGGTCAGGGAGAGCTCCAGCAAGGAAAAATGGACAAAGTGAGCAGAAGCTTAAGGCAATTTATTCTTCAGAGTCAAATATTTTAGCTGGGACACTTGAAATATTTTTGGTAGTTATTTTTTAAAGTGCTGATGTTTTGAGGGGTACTTTGTGTGTTTATTCATAGTTTATGTGCAGAAAGTAAAACTGTGATATATTGACCTTGCCTTTGCGCATTTCTGCAATGTAATTTGCCATCGAAGGATCCGCTGCTTTTTTCTTCACCTTGAAGGTGGCTGGCGGATCCAGGTTTTTGTTGGAGAAAGCATCCTGACTCTTGTAGGTTTTTAGGTTTAAGATTGCAGCTTGGTTTAAATATCACTAAATGCATTGTAAGTGATTTTTTTAGCGCATCTTTTTTTGCATTAAACCAAGCCCTGGTATCTTTATGTTGATATACAGCAGGAATTGGTTATATGAAGTGTATTTTCGGTTCAGAAACATTATACTTATCTGTGCTTTGCCAAAACATACAATGGCACCATTTCATTGTGGTGATTGTGTTGAATATATGTATTTATCATCTGCAATTACTTAAACTTTCCAGAATTGTCAATGCACTGTGTTTAGCACTTACTTTTTGTAAGACTTACTATACAGTTGATAGTGCTCAGCATCACTTCATCACTTTCATTCTACCTTAAACTAAGGTAGTTTTGTATGATAGTAAATCTTACTTTATTGTTATCTGTTGTCAGATTTTATATAAAAACTACACTTGATTGACTACACAATCTATTTTTTTCAAATAGTCTGGCTAGTTTGGCAAAATCAGCTTTCATTTTCACATCTAGGCATGAGAGTTGCCCAGCATCCAGAGTGTTTTGGATTTTTTTACAGCATTAGATGGTGATATCCAAAGTGATTTAAAAAACTGGACCCGTCACAAACCAGTCATTTGTAAATACTTTTTATACATTAAACAACAGCAGCAGCTGTTTCATAAATGACAGTTACTTGCAAATTCCATATAAATCTGAAGGCACAGTAGCAGAGATAGGTGGCCTATTTAAACATTCATCAGAAATAATCTTTAAAATAAAATGATTGAGGCTGAGTTTGCTCAACGTTCAAAAGACTATTGATTCTTTAGCATAATGTCATCCACAGATGCTAGCTGCTTGATTAAAGGCCTTCCCTTTCAGTTGATTAAACCTCTGTATACAGCAACAGACATACATAGAATAAATTAATGTGCTGTGCATTTCTCAGCCAAGCAAAATTTCCTCTGGATAATAAAATCATTTCTGTCATGTAAAAAGGGTTTACTGGATGTCAGTTATCACATACGTGTAATCCTGAATATTCATTTTCTCCCAGAATGGAATAGTGTAATTAAAATACTCACGCAAAGTCAATCAGATTTGACTAATTACACTAGTAAACTGTTCTGGTCATTATTTTGGAGGCACACTCATTATATAGGGATTTAAGTAGATTTAAGTTAAATTGTTCAGTTTAGTTGAATGTAAAATCAATAAGTGCAATCTGCTTTTAAACTTTTACACAAAGAAAAACAGGATTACATATTAATATTAAGCGTACATTAACTGATCCATGAAACTGTAAAAGATGGATCCAGTGGCATTAGATCCAGCTCTTAAATAACATGTCTAAATGTCTACAGTAAAATTCGTGTTGATAACCAAAAAACAGACTCTGTTTTCCCACATGGATTAGACCAGGCAGCCTGGGATTCAAGCTTGTGACCTCTTTAATGTCTGGGCCACTTTTTCCCAATCCAGTCTTTTCTGCAACATTAGACATTTTAATACTCCTTTTTCCTCTTGCGAGACAGTCTTTGATGTTTCTTAAGAGTCTATGTAAATGTCATATATTTCAATAAGAGTTTGCCCTGAGTGCAATTTGGTTCTAATAAAATGAAGGTTAAAATTTGGTAATTTACCTGTCATACAACCCGTTAGAAATGTAATGTTTAATTCATCCTAATCCACTGGCAGTTATATCAGAAGATTACAGGTTTGATCTATTCATATTTCATCCATATTCAAAGAAAAATCCATTTTGCAGTGAGAGGCGGAAATGTTTGACTTTGCGTCGGCCCCTGCTTCCCAGAGAACTGGGATTAAAGAAGCGCTAACAGAATAAAGGGATATGGGATGCACATTGCCTCAGGCAGATTGCTTTAGTTGCTAAAGCAGAGGAGAATATTTCCCTCTTTTTGTGGACCAGACGGAAAGAGCTTCCTCGAAGACAGCCGTATCGGTGACTGCCGCTAAGTCAGCTTCGAATAATCTCCAATAATATCACCCTGGAAGCCATGGCGGCAGATTTAGCATTTAGCCGGCCCTTCACCCTGCTTCTGTTCTCAGGGTTGTGATTGGCTGGGCTGTGCACCACACTGCAGCAGCTCCAGTCCTTTGGCTAAAGGGCACACAGACAAAGAGGCAGAGCCGATTATCTGGGTCTCATCCAGAGGCAGCATACAGCAGACTTCCATTGTAAGGCTTCAATGTGACAGAGCCCTTTCACAGTAGTCATAAAAGACTTCAGATTATTGAGATTTCCCTGATAGTATTAGCCATTGTTACTGATATTAAGATATTGGAAAGAGTGTGAAATATCTGTGCAACCAACCTACAAAACAAAGCAACTGTTTGCAGTTACACTTTACTGGGCTTATTAAGGAGTGCTTGATAAGTAATAAAAACAGACTTAACGTGCATTGACTGAGTGATAGGAGCTTATTTTTCCTCTTCATTTTCCACTGATGTCTAATTATATAGTGGGGAATGACTGTGATCCCATTTCTGATGGTAATTGTGTAATTAGAAGCAAGATTTGACATAGTTAATGATTTCACATGAGTGAGCAATGAACTACACACTCCAGTGGCCAACCCTACTGTATGTAAAGATAACAGGGATTTTATAACATTTAAGCAGCTGAATTAAAGGCCCAGTGATTCACAGTGAGGGAGCAAACTTCTTTTATCGAGTCAGACATATTTTACACCTAATTAGTCAGCTTTTACAATATAGATTTTAGTCTTATTTGTAAAAACACTTTGTTTGCACAACACAGAGACACTAATAGACATCAAACTTAAAACTGTAAGTTATAAATTCCAAAATAAAACATTAAATTAAGATTTTTTCAGGTGAGAATATAGTTGTTTAGACTTCGAATCTGTAATCGGTTTATCAAGATAGAGCCTACTTGAACATTTGTCTCGATGTCCTGCATTGTGACATGATGACAAACGTATTAATAAACATTTAGTATCACTTTAACTCGCTTGGAACCACAGCAAAGATGATACTAGAACCTCATAGTACCTGGTGGTCCTTGCGAAAGGCCCTCACTGAAGCCAGTGTTTGGCTTGTATGTTCTGGGCTACTGTAGAAACACTGAAGACTCCATAGAAAAGGACCCATTCCCTCTGCAGATATAAATGGCTCATTTTAAGCTAAAGAAACCGTAACAATTCTTATTTTCATGTGATTTTACACTGATGAAAACACAGTGATGAATATATGTATTCCATTTCTGCAAATAGATCCCCCTAAATCCTAAACATTGCACCTTTAATTACAATCTTATGCACACCTAACAGGCATTTTCTCATTTCATTTTCAGATATGAATTAAATATACAATCACAAATCACTGAAAACCCTGTTCTTTTATTGCTTGTGATGGTTCTACAGCGTAATTGCAGGCTTAAAAACAATTTATTAAATGCCGTTCCATTGTGGGTCACTGTCACTGAGCTTTGAAATTGGTTCTCTTTCATTGTTAAAAAAAAT
Source organism: Coranthus polyacanthus (assembly GCA_037367275.1). NCBI lineage: Eukaryota > Metazoa > Chordata > Actinopteri > Kurtiformes > Apogonidae > Coranthus > Coranthus polyacanthus. The sequence continues at coordinate 10,920,829 of JAPQRN010000018.1, forward strand.
TAAAATTAAATATAATTACAATAGCACTGCCTAAAGTGACTGAGATAACACAGTGTAGCGACAGCGTCATGGCAAAGGGCTGTGCTCTCCTTTCGTCACATAAAACGGAAATTATTTCAGCTGGTTTGATCTTCCTCTATTTACATAATATCAGTATGGTTCAGCAGCATGGGTGGGAACATTTCACTATTGCATTGTGTCTTATTCTAATAATTAAAAACAATAAGCACCTGGTGAGCACGCTTCATTTGCCATGATTGAATGATTGGCACGTAGGAAGCTAATATGGTAAGAGCAAGCACGTACAGGGTGAAAACAGTAATGATGTCAGGGCCACGTCGCAGGCTCTGCCCATGATAGAGTGACTCATTTCCTATTAGCGAGGCCTGATTCCACATGGCTTCCTTCTTGCATAACGCCTCGGCCCACGTCTGTGCCGCCACGCCACTCCAACTGACACCTCTTAACCAAACACACCAAATGGAATAGACATAAACCCTCACTCCTCATCAGCATTCACTAGGAACAACTGGCATCACCCTGGCCTTGCTTTTCATGTAGAACAACAAAGACACCATTTGTACGCATCTAAAATGGTTGCTTAAGAACAAATAGGATTGCACATCGGAGCAAATCGTGCTCTTTGAGCTGTGCTGGTGATTTGGTTGGGGAGGGATCTGCACTACTTATTTTAGTTTGTTGTATACAATGCAGTCTGTCTAGGAATACAAGATCATTAAACTGTTCCACCATAATGCTGCAAAAGGGTTTCTTTAAGCAAAAAGGCCCTGATCATGCTCTCTTGCATACAAGTGTGAAATTAAAGCTGGGTACTATTTTTGAGGTTCTACTACTTTACATTAACATTTCTAGTTAATGCTACTCTATACAAAATTATAGTTAAGAGAGAACTGTCACTACATCTGTGCCATATTGCACTTCAGTTGTGTTTTAATTACAATTTGTCAACAGCTTTCATCAGCACCTATGTACACGTTTCTAAAATGAAAAATGTCTGCACTTTTTCGTAAGTATAATTTGTAATGACTTTTGTTTATGTGAGAGCCATTTTATGCTCTGGTACTGTTGATTTTATTTAAAAAGAAATATTTCAATTCCTCCACTGCTGAATGCTATATGCAGTATATACAGTATTAAAGTACTGGATGGGATAGCTACAGCAGCAGCAGTAAGAGAAGCTAACTACCAAAGTGGTTTCTACAAAAGCACAATTGGACAGCTGGTAAGACAACAAAAATAAAAAAGTTTGACATTTTGGTGAAGAATGAAATTCACAACCCAATAACAGGCACAATGAGGGATTCAGAGCCCCATCTGCCTCTGATGAGAGCCCATAGTGAGATGACACTTGTATAGCACTGGTATGGGGTCTGGTGTGTGAATTGCTTCCTACACAGGATGGGTAAGAACAAGTGTGCTGTAATATCACTGGATCCTGCATGTGCAAGGGAATAAGCTTTGCTCAGGATGTCACATAAGCTAAATGCATAAAATGTAAAACTATAGTGTTGCAGGGTAAGCAGGGTTTTCCCTCCACTCTGCTGCTTGTAGTGTAACAGCAGCAGGACTACCCCAGATCAACATTGTGCCATGCTCTCTGAGGACCTGCCCTGCTTCTACCTCTGAAAATAGCACAATAAGGAGGCCTGCTTGAAATAGTGTTGTATCACATCCTGCCATACCTCAGATTTATATGCCAGCAGGCACATGATCGCGCCTGTGCTCACAGCACAGTGAAGGTTCAAATGATGGACAGTGGTGATGAGCGTAATGATGTGTAAATTACAAGCGGGTCGACATAGCAATGTTCTCCCTGGTGGTGAAAGAGCAAACTCATTTCATAAACACAATGATCGCTAAAATATTCATAACAAACAAGAAAATGGGGTCAGACTCTCTCCTCCTGCCAGGCCATTACATTTCCTTTGTGTGTGTTAATTAAGTCAACAAATGACTTATAAGATCACAGTGCCACTATACCGCCTATAAGTTCAGTCTTTTACATGTGCTCAGACAAATTAGAGGTTTTGTACAACAAAGACAGGAATTATAATGGTTTGCAGTAAGGACCATTTGTATTGAGGCAGATAGAGCACAGGGAGCGATGATAAATTGCTCTAATAAAATACAAACAAAAGCCAAGGAGAGATCAGACGAGGAAAGAAGACTTACAGCTCGGAGAGTTGGAGATGCTGGAAGAGCTGCCATGACAGAGTGGTGAGAGGATTCTTTGACAAGTTTCTGCAAAGACAAAAAAATACAAAGACAAAGTTAAATTGAATTATTTTATATAAATCACTTTATGTCTCTTGCTTGATGTCATGCCTGGTCTGTTTTGTAGCATTTCTTCACATTTAGTTTTGATGTCATTTGGTTTCAGAAACTCAATTAGCAAATCTGTCTGTAGCCTAGGTCACTTTGATTTTTTTTGTCCTTTTCTTCTTCTGCGATGAAATTAATTTATCAGATTATTTCAGTGTCCTTATTACAACAACATCGGCGTGTATCTGTAGTACTGTGATGTGTGTTGCGTTTACAACTAAAATAAACATCTCTATCTCTATCTCTATCAAAATCCCATTTTAGGAATAAAATAAAATATAATAAGCAGGTATTGTAAATGGGAACAGAGGCCTCCATTAATTGATGAAAATAAGACAAAGTAGTATTGACAAAGAAAGGGAAACAGGCACAGCTGTGTTGCGCTTCAGGGTTCAGCTAACTCAATAAAAGAAAGTTGACCGCTTTCAAGTCAAATAATTCAATGGACTTAAGGAACCCCTCAGGCTTAGCAAACCACTAAATTCAATAGTAGATAGCCAGAGACTTGCAAGTGATCTGACCAGAACCTTGAATTAGTTTAGATATGAACATCAGACATCTGTCTTGAGAGAAATACATCCCTGTGAGAACTTAACACAGTGTTTGTCATAAAGAGCACAATCAAATTTCATTATCCCAGCCCGGGGAGCATTAACTCACTGTATTACAGCATGAAAGTAAAATTGAAAGATCATCATCTTGTCTGATCATTTGTTTTCTGTGATGTGCATGTACAAAGTTAAGTACAAAGTTTAATAACGCACTGTTTGAACATTACTGCTGTCAATACACACCCTGATATCAGAGCTCACAAAGGCAGAAAAGAGCCATCTATGTAGCCATACTAGTTGAAATGACACGTGATATAGAATATACACAGTGAGGACTGGATGTACAACCTCAAATCGGAAACATTTGAGCCGATATGTTGAATTAAAATTTAAACTGAAAGCGAGCAGTAAATTGCCTTTGACCTGTATTACACTGAAATCAGTATAATGAACAGTTATTTGGCATTTCACCTCATGAAATGTTTTGTTTTTCCAAACTGAACAAAGTTGGAAAGCATTTATCACTTTGTAATGTTGCCATGGATTTTCACAACAGATCAAGCCCGTCAGGTATAAAATTGTCCCATTCTTTAGGTGTGCAGCAGTGCGGGCCCTTCTTCATCGCATCTTGTATTTCAAGATGCCTACATTCTCTATGGGGAACAAGTCGGGACTGTAGGCAGCTCCCTCTTCTTCCTCGGCCATGCCTTGCAGAATGTGCTTTTGCATTGTCTTATAAATAAATAAATATGCATGGGCGTCCCATGGAGAAGTTGTTGTGTTGACGGCAGCGTGTGTTGCTCCAAAATCGCAATGTACTTTTCAGCATTAATGACGCATCACAGAAATGTACATGACAATTGACATGGACACTGACACGATCCCAGACCACGACAGACCCTGGCTTCTGGACTTGTTGCTGGTAGCGAGTCTGGATGATCCTTTTCGTCTTTGGTCAGGAGCGCACGGCGTCCATTTTCTTCCAAAGACCGTGTTTTCCACGGAGTGATGGTCCATCCCAGACGCCTCCGAGCCCAGGCGCGGTTTCCTTATCCACATCCCTTTGGCACAGTATTTGTATTTTGCGTTTGTTTTATTTAAACTATATGCTGCACATGTGTAATATCAAGAAACAACAATAACACAAAAGCAGCACTTGTGAGGACTGTCAATGTGCATTATTAGGAAAAAAAAAGATTAGTATAAATAAAAGTATTTTTAACCCTTTAAGATCTAACTTTTTACAGTATTTTACAGAGAACTTTGCATTGCTGCTGTCACCATGTTTTGTAAGTCAGTTTGCAGTGATTCTTTAGTCAGTTCATTCACTTTAACCTGCTGACACTGCCTCCAATATGTTTCTTTTTTTTTGTTTTTTTTGCTGCTGTAAAGTCAAGACAATGGACTAAAAACCTAAAAGGAGTTCGGACCTGTATGGTATCTGCCATGCATGTTATTTATGAGTGAGTTTGCGTCAGGAAGACCCAGTTAGCAAGTTACACACGTTAGCTAAACTGTTTTGCTAAACATTTTATGCTACGT
>JAPQRN010000018.1:10925364-10946385 GCA_037367275.1 Coranthus polyacanthus
AATACAAAACCTCGAATTCATCGAATTAATTTGATTTATCGTCCAGCTCTATGCTTAAATATACAAATCAATTCCTATCTTTTTTTTTTTTTTTTTTTTTTTTTGAGGAACATTGTTTTTTTTAAAACATTTCAGTCATTTTCTTATGCATTTGCTGACAAACTGATCCAATCACATGATTCAAATCACACGTTCTTTAATTATTGTAACTCATTACTAACCCTAAATTGCACCTGTCACAACTTTTTCTTGAATGCGTTGCAGCCTGAATGAGACGGATGAATGTGTATTTACAAATGAAATGAAGCCGGCCAGACAAAACATGAAATATGTTGTACTCATAGTGTCTACAATGAAATACAAGTCAAAGTAAACTTTAATATCGCTGCTTTCTTTTTTAATTTGCATTCATCATACTCCCAACTTTTTCTTGTTTGAGGTTGTAAAACATGCATGCATGGGGATGAAGGAAAACGTAGACGGGTAAGAAAAAATACAGTTCTTTACCTATAAATATGTATAAATGGTGTAGCAGGATAAAGGCAAATAGAATGTGTTAATTTACATATATGACTTATGAGACATTCACACTCGCATATGCAGGCACTCTCCACAGTAGGTTAATTTGTAGGAAAGATTTACTAGACAATCCTGTAACCAGAGGTGTCGCCATGGCAACAGGCAGGTAAGGATGCTGCAGGTCTTTCTCACTTCCTGTGATATTACACAAGTGTCACTCATGCACATTCAGAGACGCACAGAAACACACAATGGTACAGACACACAATGTAATGACATCTTTACATAAAGTGACACACACACACAGGGGTTACAATACTGTCACCTTGAAATGTGTGCTGGTATGAATACAGCTCCTCTTAATACCAGGCATGTGTGTGAAACGTAGAAATGCTGCATGAAATTCCACCTCCCAAAGAAAACCTGTTGTCCCAAAGGGACTGGATTATATGCTGAAAGAATACATTACAGCGAGAGAGCAAGAGATAGAAAAGGTGGGCGAGCAAACAGCAGCTCGTTAAGCGATATAGAGCACAGCGGCTCAACACTTACATCAAATCAGAGACCTGAAAATAAATGCACGTCTTTAAATAGACACACACAAATGGCAAACCTAAACGTAAGCAAGTTAGACCAAAGACCTCCAAATATACATACATTTGACCCCAGAAATCTAAAAGGACGAGAAAATAAGCCATTAAAAGAATTGATCACAGACAAAGTCCTTATATTGTGCAAGATCTGATGGAATCCCTTCAAGACCCCTGGAAGCACCTTGCAGACTCCTGAAGGCACCTACAGGAGCCTTGAAGGTTGCAGTCCTTGGGAGCAAGCCCTGAACAGCCCTAGTAAGCCTATGTTAGTCATTTTTTATTGAGTGTAAAATTGATGTATATTGTAAAAAATTAACCAAAACAAACAGGAGATGATATATGCATTTTCAATGTATTTGCCTTTAAGTACTAAAAGTATTAATTTGGGAGAGGAGAGGAGAGGAGAGGAGAGGAGAGGAGAGGAGAGGAGAGGAGAGGAGAGGAGGAGTTTTTTTCTGGGCAGAGAGTGAGACCTCCTTCACATCTCTGGCAGGAAGTGTTCTGTTTTCAAAGGTCATCCTTCGCATCTTGACAAGAAATGTCAGCTAAAATTGGATTGGGGGGTAAATGAATTAATAAATATATAAACAAATCAACAAATAAGCCATCAAAGCCAATGAAATGCCAAAAGACAGGAGGTGAGGAGTGCCAAGAGTTGTGGAGAGGAGGGGCAATGATTATTAAATTAAAAAATTAGCAGTGTAGAAAATTAATCAATTTCATAAGCCACACAGGCGGCTCTGTTTCCAGGCTTGGAAGGACATACAGTATACTCCTGCGTAATGAACACACACACACACAGAGACACACATAAACCTTTGACTGAACTGTAAAACAGAGCATCAGCATCTGCGCAACACTTTGCAGTCGCTGAGCTACAAATCATATCTGCTTTTTAGACAAGTACTCATTTGAATAAGGAATTATAATTGTGAGACTCGCATGAAATTTTCATTGGGTTGGGGTAAAAAATACCCCTTACACAGACGGATGTATCTAGGTGTTAATATTGATGACAGCGTTAGCTCCCCAGCCAGAGGGCGATGATGTGAATGCTAAACTGAACCTGGGTGTTTGCTCCTATGCAGAGGAGGTGCAATGCCTCCCCCCACCTTCTTTAATAATTCTGTTTGGCACAGATGCCATTGGGAAGACTTGGCTACTCGAGAGAGTTGGCTAATTAGTGCAGCATCACTGGTAGCTACTGTCTGAGTGTGTGGGAGCTCTACGGATTGACATTCAGGACCATGCAGGGGAGAACCAGACAGCCACTGAGTGAGGTGTCGCAACGGATCAGCAATATGGCTGTCGTTAAATCTAGTCGTCATCTGTCAGACTGAGGAGAAGCTGTTAATATTTGCTGCAGTGATCATAAATTGCTTTCTCTTTTTTTGTTCATTTTGCAGCAGAACTTATAAAGCAATTTCATCCAAATGTCTCAGAAGCCTTTATGCTAGGAGTAATGTTGACGACTGAACCCTCCGAAAACCTTTCACACCTTTCACAATATGATGTCTAACTTTAAAATATCATAGGTGTCAGTCTTAAAAGGAAGTTGTTTTGCTTCACCCTGGGAAATCTGACATTTTAGAGATGGGAGGTTTTATTTGTTTGTTTATTTTTGCATATAGCAGCCATTTATGAAAAAAAAGGTTGCCTTAATAATCTAAAGGTAGAAGTGTTCTGATCCATATTTTCAATCTCATACAGGAAACCTATGCGCTAATTAGAAAAATTCATGATTTGTTAATTTTATAATTTTTAATAATACAAATCTATTCATATCTCTGAGGCTGATGGATACAGCCGGAGTGTAATTTAGCCTACAGTCAAGTGCATTTTAATTTCACATCTGTGCTCATTATGTTCATTCCGTGACTAACACATCAAAGTCAGTACTGCTCATCACCAAAGGTATTCCCAAAAATAAGTAGTTCCCCCTCATTTGTTGATGCTGAACTAACTATAACTCCTCCGTCTTTAATCTGTGAGGTCACTATAAAAATGTACTCGACGGTGACGAATGTAAAAATTCTGTGCCGGTAATACAGCTTGCGTGAGTCTATACCACTCATGTCTCTGCCTGATAATGCTCAAAACTTATTTCATGCCTTTCATTCCGCTCAGTGTAACTACGCATCTCATGGTCTACTTGCTCAGTGCACTGTCCCTCTCTATAGCTCAAATCCACTGCATGAATGCTGCACATGCACATGCAAATGCACATAGTGATATAGTACCGCATGTATATGTTTATATGCATATCCAGCCACCCTTAGCAAGGCCTCTGTCACAGGGTGAAAATGCATGTATGAAATGACTTAGCCTTCTGAGTTTACTTTTTAGGGATGCAATCCAAGCGGTACAGCCCTTGACCTCACTGTTGATCTCATGTAATACTGATCACCTTAGGCCTAGCCTGCACATACACAAACAGACGTTTTCCTCCTTTGTTCTTGTTTTCCAAAAGGTCCATTTTCAGTGACCCAAAGCTGTGTTTGCATACGCACTGCCCGGCCAAATTTAACTAAGCAAATAGGTAAGAGCCTTCCATTGGATAATTACTGCAGTGATTAATGTGTTTCAACTGGCAGCAAATTATTTAACCCTAACTGATGCAGTGAGTAGCTTCTCATTTCTTAAAGAACCAGCAATTTTCTAGAGAGCATAAAGACTGGACTCTGGAGCAGTGGAAAAAGACCATGCGGTCCGATGAGTCCAGATTGACCCTGTTCCAGAGTGATGGACGTATCAGGGTGAGAAGAGAGGAGGATGAAGTGATCCCCCATCATGCCTTGTGCCACCGTACAAGCCTGTGGGGGCAGTGTCTGGGGTTGCTTCAGTTGGTCAGGTCTACGTTCAGCAACGTCATGTGTCCAAAAGATGATGTCAGATGAAAACCCGAATATACTGAATGACCAGGTTTTTACATCAGTGGATTCTTCTTTCCCTGATGGTACGGGCATATTCTAAGATGACAATGCCAGGATTCATCAGGGTCAAATTGTGACAGAGTGGTTCAGGGAGCACGAGGCATCATTTTCAGACATGGATTGGCCACCGCAGAGTCTAGACCTGAACCCCATTGAGAATCTTTACTCGGCGCTCCGACTCTCCCATCATCAATACAAGATCTTGGCGAAATATTAAAGCAACTGTGGATGGAAATAAATGTTGTGACATTTATTGTGACATAAGCATTATGTGGCATAAACGATGCCACGGCGAACGTGTCCCGTAATCGAATCTAAAGTCGGTTCATGTATGGCTTTTTTTTTTTTTTTAACCAGGCTGTGTATATGAAAGGTGAAAATGCATAGGAAAAGCTCTAGGACAAAGCCTTAGAAAATGAAAAAAACGATAGTGTTGTTGCTGACATGGGCTTAGTTAACATGTCAGCTTTTGCATTTCAACTAGCAACATCTATCATTCAAAACATGAAAGACACCATATTCAAGACCTTATGTAATCTATGTTCAAAAAAATAAAAATAACCTTGACCACTCTACTTTCTTGCTTTCCCATTCTTTTTCACTGTCACTGAATAGCTACAATATTTTCTAAGCTTCTGAAAAAAAAAATCTTTCATTTTTTTTTACCAACTCTCACAGTAAAGTCTACAAACTAGAAACATCATTCAATCTCTGCAGCTTTACCACTCCAACATCTTTATCTGCTGAGGCTTTTAGTCTTGTTGACTTTGCTCACATGCGATGCTCCAATATGTGTGCACAATGCATTCTGTAACTAAATTCAGTGTTAGATCATGTATTGTTATGCGGGGGATTATTTTTTTTTCCACAGTAGAACCCTTGTAGCTGCTTGGATTGTTTAAGGCCTCCTTCAAAGAGGAAAGTCTTTTCTGCCAAATCTGTTATATAACCTTCCAAAATAAATAGCCAGTTCCTTTCTTGGTTATGGTTATGGTTTTCAAGAGATGGGACACAAACCCAAAATGTCCACCCACCACTCAACATTAATTTATGCTGAGCTGTAAGCACATCATATGGCCTTTTGAATTTGCATTTAACCAGTATAATATAATATATCACGACAGCAACTCAAGCCTCTGCTGGATATATACCGGGTAGACTGTAAAGCTGTAGCAATGATTCACATTGGCCATTTTAAGTGCTATTTTAATGCTTTATTGTTTTTTTTTCCAGTGTGACAACTAAAAAGCCAACAATACAAAATGAATGTGTTTCTAGAATTAAAGCAGTTAAATTAATGAGTACTGCGTTTTCAAACAATACACAGAAGCATTGTCAAAGTAACTGTAGTACCCTCGCATTAACTGTTTCAGAAATGACTCTGTGGTCTGCATCAACACCTGTCTGTACAAGTAATTTCCTTCGTACAATAAAACGATTATTTTCTGTGTTTAAAAAAAAACAAAACAGATGATTGTGGCTAACCTGACCTGAGGACACATCATGAGCGTAGAGTCTGTCAGACTGCCTCATTAGCTTACAGTAATTACCCAAATGTCTTAAAATCAATGAGGTAATGATTTATTAATGAAAATAAGTAGGGCATAATTAAAAATAGACTAATTTGCACAAAAAAAATGTCCTTTCACCTATTTCTCTGTGGTTAAAAATTCAGTGCATGCACTGAACAACAGGGTGCATCATCAGTAACATTGAGCATTAGTAAAAATAAAAATGTTTATAGCTGAGGATCAAGTCAGTAAACCTTCTGCTTGCTCTCTTTAGGACTCTTTTTTTTACATTTTTGAAAATGAAAGACACTCTTACTAGCATTTAAATTTTGCTCAGACAAACCAAAAGACAAAACAGATTGGTCTACCAACGATCCACAACGAGGATAAAACTGTCAGGTGTTTTAAAAATCACGAAGCACGCAGCGTGATAGTTTGTGTGTAGTGCTATTGAATAAGGAATTAGAATAAATGTTCCTAATCCTCCCTCAGTACAATCGATGAAGTACAAAGCTAGGGAGCGAGTTCCATGAATTGTGTTGGAGGCACCGTATGGAATTCATTCAATTTAATTCATTTAATTCAACAGCCAAGAAACTTCAAACAGCCACTACTTCATTATATTAGAGGATATTATTCGCCCCATTTCTGCATCAAGCATAGGTACGGCTGGCTCGGGGTAAGAGGGATAAAAATAGTCAGTTCTTTAATCTTAAAATAAATAAATAAACTCTAGTTGTGGTATACGTGTGCATCCATTGTGCTAATCTCACAGGAGATTTCTTCTCATCTGTCTTCACACCTGTTTATCCCTCTTCCACATGTGCGGGTTAGACGACACTGGAACCATACTATCAAAGTGCCCTTGAACAAGCTGCGTATAGACCTCAACTGCTGCAAATGAGCCTAAATGTTTCTGTAGAAGCAGCTATGGAGTAGACGTGTGCAGAGAAGTGTGAAATAAAGTGTTGCGGAAGAAAAAACACACACAAAGCTCAGTGAAACCTTCCTGTTAGCAAGCAATTTCTAAAAAGTACCCAAGCATCTTAATAAGTCTATTCATTCTGAGTAAAATTGTTACCTGAATCATTTAATTTTTGAAAATAGATGAATTTATCTCCAGTCCCATAACGTTTCAGTGAACAAAAGCCTTATGGTGACTCATAACATTAATAACAGCCTGAAATATTTGTTACTTTCATTCCAACAGCAGCTGTGTATGACTTGGAATGATTACTTTTAATAAGGGTTTAATCCTGCCTTTTCAGTATCTTTTCATCAACCCTGCTATCAGCAGAATAACACCAACAAATTAGTAGTGGCATTGTTTGGCTGATTCTAATCTCTGAACAGCATTTTGGAAGTTATATCTTAGTCGATAGGAGAAGGTAAAAAGATGAAGGAGGTAAGGAGGTAATATGAGGAAGGTGGAAGAGGTGGTTAGCATTATTAAACTAAAACTAAAATATCTACACAATATCATTAGAGGTTCTCATTTGCCACAGTAATTAATGCACAGTATTGTTCCACAAATTGCCGATTACATGTGAGTCAACAACGTCAAAGACGAGAGACGGAAGCCTTTTAGCTACAATTCTGATTGTTCCTACAGATAAGGATGAAGATGTTAATGCAGACTGAATAATGCTGTGAAAATTGTCATCAATCTCATGAGACAAACACAGACAGAAAGTGCCCGTGGCTCTGCAGCATTACCACAGGTAGTCGCGAACCTTTTAGCTGTAATTCTGACTGTGTTTGTTAATTACGGAGATGAAATATGAACCTCAGAAGAATAATGCAGTGAAAAATTGTCATCCTAACTGAGGAGAAGGAAACAATAGGGAGCTGCCGTGGTGTTTTCCAATACTGAGCTGGTTGCCGTTTCCCACTGAGAAAAGTTCAGTGCTTGTTCAGCTGAAGGTACACAGTGCCAACCTGTTCTGGCCTGCTGCGTTATGAAATGCCTCTTGCGGAAATCGATAAAATGTTAGAGTTGATTAAAACACCAATAAAGACACCCGGGAGTATTTTTCTTCAGATGACTGAGAAACACTTTTAGCCTCAAATACTGGCTTGTTTTTCAGGATTCTTTTCCAGAAGGAAGCAATGCACCAGATTGTGGTTATTGTAAATACATTCCCTATTTGTTTGGTACATTGTAAGACACTATGGAAAAGTACTCTCATATGTGATCAAGAGGCTCTGAGTTTTTATTTTTAGTCTGCAGACAACAATAGCCAGCATTGAACACGATTGCATTTCTTTGGCACCTTTTCCCATAGCAGGACTTTATAAATCCCTTACTGTGAGCCTGACCAGCTGAATGTGTCTGAATGTGTATTAGTTATAATCCAAACACTTTAGACAAGTGATCAAGACATTCATATGACTCAGACCTGCTTCCAAATCCAGTGTCGCTTGGAGCAGACAGCCTGACCGGAGAACAGTGAGCTTCTGCTGTGTCATTTTTTTCTTTCACTGCCCCGAGGACTGGATTGAACATTGTTTCAGTTAATTAAAACATTTGTACTGAACCACATAACCCGGGTCTTGTGTCTGTCCTTGCCACAGCGATTGTTTCTTCCAACCAATAAATGAGACAACAGTCATGGGAGCTGCAGGAAAATGGACACAACTCTTTTGAGCACTGAAGACTTGTGCAATCAAAGCGCTTATCATCTTGATGTGGTGCAGGGGAATCCTGACAGAGACTGCAGGGTGAACTATTGTAGACGACTCGGTTTTTACTGCAGTCCTGCTAAAAGTCGTGTACACTTCTCCCAGAGGTATAGCTTGACAGAATTAAATTTTGTTTACTTTTGCTATCAGGGCCTGCGGGGAGGGGTTGGGAAATGGATTTAGAGGTTTTATTGTGTTGTACAAAACTAAAAAAAAAAGCACAGTGGGCCACATTTATTAAGAAAGTGGCGCTGTGCAAACTACTTGCATGATCCTGCCTTAAATACAAATGCAATAAGGAGAGAAGCGCAGCCGGGAACACAAATAATGTGCACACTGTGTCTTGAGGCTGATGCATTTTTTTCATAAATACATCATATGTGACTTATGTGGCCGAATAACAGACTCAAAGGCAGTGGCAAATGTGACCCACAGTCTGTAATCATATTAGTGTATACATGAACCACAGCTACTACTTTAAAGGAGTTCAGAGTTTTCCAAGTTCTACAATAATATTCTGCATCTCTGCAAATTACAGTCATACACATATATAAATAATAGTAATACTATATATAAATGTTTTGTATTATTATTGTGCTTTCTATTGCTCTTTTGTATTTATTATTGTACTTTTGTATGTCTTGTTTTTTTACCTGGATCCTGAGTCAGATTGAATGAGATACCAAAAACATAGAAATTATTTAGTTTCCTACTATCTGTCATGTGGAAAAATATCAAAGCTTTCAAGATTTCTGTTTATTTTACATCAACAGTAGATTAGCAGCAACTTTATCTAGGGTTATTTTAGTCTCCTGTAAGGAGATGAATGCTTGCATTCACCATTACTGCTCATGCTTCTTCTATTGGGAATTTAATGCCAGCATCAGTAGTATAGTACTGCCAACAGAGCACAGTGCCAGCACTAGTAATGGAGAAGCTTTCATTAATTTCAAGGAAGCCTTCCTTCTATGGCTTTGGTGTAGCTTTGCCTCTCAGTGAACATCTGAACATGCTGTGCATGTATTGGTTACTGTGGAAACCAGAAAACCAATGGCATATAATACTGAAATACATTGTTTTAATCAAACTACTAGGACAATTTCTACCACATTTCTAGTAATACTCACTGATGCCTTAGAGAGAGAAAGATGCATAAGCATAACATAAAAAAATACTCCAAAAGGTAAGGTCCACATTTTCTTCACACTGTAGCTGTTTCTATTCAAGGCACTCATAAGGCTTTCTATATTAGAGTGTTCCTAGTGAAGTTAGAAAGAGTATTGGTGTTTGCTGAAAGCATCTGTTCAGTGCGCACACTATAGGATGTCCAAACAGCTTGTTAACGGTATATAACATGCAAGAGCTAGACAACTAGGAAAACAGCGACCGAGGGTGTCAAGTAAGTGTGCTTTAGCGCCTTCAAGTATTTTAACAATCTGATGCATGAAATGAGGGCTGTCTTCCTCTTTCATTAAAAAAGAAAAAGAAGAAAAAAACGAATCGAATCTGAACAGCAGTTTCTCCTTGACAGCTCAAAAACACTGCCCTCAAGGACACTCAACTTTCCAATGCCCCACTTACTAACACAACAACAATGCAAATTTATGGAAATTCAGGTAAGGATGTGGGGAATGAAGATTTACTGCCTAAGCATCTTTACATAATGTGTTGTTATCTTGAAGTGATAGCCTGCCAACTACACCTTGACACCTACACCCACAACACTGAGATGTATGGGCAGAGCTCGGGTCAAGAATTCAACGACTGAGGTGAAAGGTCAGCCATGCATGAAAGAAATGACAAATGAAAATGGCAAAATAATGATCTATTGATCAAATCATATGAGATTCAATAGGCACCAGAAGCAATAGAAAGCCAAGAAAATGAAAACGCTCTAATGTAAATAGTTTAATGCAAGGCAACGCTTCTGGAATTCTATTTAAAAGTAATAATCACATTAATCCAACAGGAGACATTTTCTAAAATTCACCAAGGAGCTGCATCAAAATGAGTAATATTCCAGAGGCAGTCAATTGGAAGTAATTACTTGACCAACTCCCACAATAATGCTGGGAATTGCTCATAAAAGCATAATAAGAGCAGATTAAAGTGGTGGAAATAACTTGGCATTCTAGTTAAATTACAGCCTGCCTGTTGCCAAAAGAAATACAAATAAGAAGCGTTTAAAGACCTTCAGCAGCACATAGTGAAAATTATATTTTTTTACTTTATACTATACAATACTAGTCAAGCACTTCCTCAAGGCAGTGAGACAATTTATTCTTAAAAAAAACAGTCTTGTTCTTAATGGTCAGTAAAGGTTTAGGGAGCAGCAGCTGTTTGTCAGCTCAACCCGAGTTGTCATGTCTAACATCTGCACAGCCAGCAGCCTCTCTGCAGAGGGAGCGAGCACCGGGACTGTGAGCTGAATGACAATGATGAATTCAGGTGGATGGACCTCGTGTTTCAAAAACATAACCCTAGCAGGTGACATCCAAATCATTCTCGCTCTCGCCAGCAGAAATGAGCACAGCGACATTCAGAACATGAAAAACAGCTCTGCCGCCCAGCCGGGGAGATTCCTCCCAGCTCGGTTACAGCTGGCTCCACTCAGTGGGCTACAGGTTGGGCCGCCTCCCTCCCATTAGCCAGGAGGATTCATTTATCCTTTCATCACACTACACTCCTGCAACAATAACACCATCACCTTGCCATGCATCACACACCAAGGCGGCGTTGGCCAAGTGGCCTATCCTCAGCGTTTCCAGTAATGAGTAATAGCTTAAAGCTCCAATTTACAGGGTTTAAACTCCTCCTGAGCAGAACAGGAGCAAAGAAGGGTGGATGACAGAGGGATGTGAGATTAAAGGAACTGACAATAATGACATATCCTTTGTGGACATTCAGCATTTAGGGCAGAAGTTCAGCCTTTTAGTCTTACATCTGAGACTGTGACATTGATTTTTTTTACAGTCACATTTAGAAATATTTTTTAGAAATGTATGAATATTATAATCTCACAAATCCAGAACTACTCTGGCACCTCATTCAAATGCTTTACCATTTTGTCAAAAGTGACTTGCCACTTTCTTTTGCACAGCTCAGGCAACACACGGCAGACGATGGACAATATGCAGAAGACAAGTTGTGAAACTGCAAAATGAACAGTGAACTAGAACTTAACATCTTTAAGTATTTTAGTGTGATATTGCACAATGTGTTCTTGGGTTGTCAAATGCAAATCAAAAGGCAGTGTCTTAATTTTGCTGTTTTTCCACTGTTCATATCAGATGTAATTACACATGACGATTACGCATCACTAATCCTGTCTGCTTTGGTAGAGGCTTATTTTTGCCCCTCATCCTTATTTATTCATTTGATTTTTATTTGACATATTTACAAAGACAAATCGTTTTCTTAACCGTAAAGAAGTACTGCACACTTGAAACAGTGTAGTATGAAACAGATCGCCAGCTCACAATTAAAATGTCGTATCAGTTTACCTAGAGAATAATGATGATGATGTTCTATAAACTATTAATTTCCATTTTGGCAAATTGTTCAGTGAATGAAAACAGGTGAATGGGTGTAGAATTTGTAACCTCAACAATGTTATCTTGTCTAATTACTTATTATGGATTGTGAACCTCTTACAGGTCAGGTATATTACAAAACTAATAAGGTACACACTACATCATTTACCTCTTCGGTTGACCAGTTCAATATAGCAGCCTTTTTATACATCCTTTCCATTGAAAGATACAAAAAGGAGTCTGAGAGTATACTGACATATTCTACATTTTTTAATTGAAAAATATTTGACAAATATTTAGTTTATAGCCTGTATAGCTTGTCAGGATTTGAAACATCTCCGAAAACATGATAAATATTACTATGCATAGCTTGGGATATGCCGAGCCAAGACGAGTGACCATTTTTTTTCCAAGGACCTAATATTTAAACAACGGGAAACAGAAACAGAGTTGCAGACAAACGGCAGCTTAGAAATCAAACTGCTGTGTCTCCCATGTTGCAGTGCAGGCAGTCTGCCAGTCCTATAAGCTGATCCAAAGCTAACTTGTAATCCCCAACCAGGGGTCTGTCTGGTGGAGGGAGGTAGGCGGTGGAGGCTGACAGGGGCAGCAGGTTGCTACTTTGCTCCTGTATCTGTCTCCCAGCTGAGAAGGTGTTGAGGTGGTTATATGGTAACAGCAGCCTGGGCCTGCCTGGATGATTGCCATTGCCGCACAGCAGCTCTCAGCATCTCCCAGCATCCCCTCTGCCGTAGCTGTCATACACAGCCACCTGGGGCTGCCATCTTGACTTGTTTTGACGAGGCTGGCTGAGCAAAAGGAGGAGCAGGGGCAGATGGTACTGTTAAACTGGCAGGGGTGACGTGGCTGGCATCGAGCCGGGCATCCCTGTTCATCTCAGACAGCAGGAAGCCACCTTGACCCAGCCGGGGCTGCCAGATCTTAATTCCCCATCACCCCACTGGAGACAGAGGGCCGAAGGCCATGTAGATCCGGGCCCTAGTGAAGACAGCTCAGACAGCCTGGCCTCCCAGCACCCCCTAGGTTATTGACCAGCACTCTGCCAAACAACCTAATAGGCATAATTTTGTGCATCTTGACTAAATTCAAATTCTGTGCCACTAAAATGCAACAACCTGATGACTAGGAGTTTGATGACATGAAATTATGCCTGAAAAAGTACTAAAAGAATAATTTGATTGACCTAAAGCACCGTGTGTAGAACCTACAGTTTAATAACCCTTGGTGTAATTTACCTTGAGTAAATGCAGTTAACAGGCAGGTTCAAAACCACATTTGTGCCTCCTCCCCTCTGGGGTCAAGAATGGTCAAGAACAGGCCAAATTAGATGGAAGGAACATTCAATATTTAGCATTCCCTAATGTATTTACCCTCAACAGTCTTAAAGTGACCCATTGCTCCACTTATATCATGCTGTGATGTTGTTTTTCTTCTTGCTCTTTTCCTTGGGGTGAAGGGGTAAACCATAACGGAGCTTTCACGGTGTCAAAAAGAAGATGGTAAAAAAAAGTGGATTAATGTGTTGAGCGTCTATAGGATTAGTCGAAAGAGCACGGAAGCAGGCGGCCTCAAGCTGTGCGGGAGGAAGTGTGAAGCTGGTGTCTGCTATCACACAAGAACACCATTCAAACCGGAGGCCAGAGCAAACTTCTCCAGTCTGAATTAGCCAGTAAGCCAACAGTGAAGCCAGCAGAAGCTATGCCAGTGTTTTACTCTCCACTGACATGACTTAATTAAAATACCATAGCCTTTCTTTAACTTCTTCAAATTTAATTGGATCATTAGCAGAACAGATTTAAATACAGCCAGAGTTGAATGTTTTGCATTAAATTTGTATGTGGTTGAATATCAAAGGCTGAACAAAAATGAAGCAGTTCGCCAAAGAGAAGCATAATGGACTGGTCATCACAAGTCCAAAGTGAATGTTTTCCTTTTACTAAATGCAGTACATGAACACAGAATTCTACAAAGAAAAAACAAATAAAACTCAAATCCCAGCAAATTAATTCTGATGGACAACTTGACATCAATGCAAAACAAAATGGTTTGAAAAAAGACTAAACACAAAAACAACAGATTAAAGCAGAATGAAAAAAAAAATTTGAAAAGTGAAATAAATAAAAAAGCTCTGTTGTAGTCAGTGATAATGTTAGTATGTAGTGTGTAGCACAGCACGCTAATGGTGACACTTGTAAGTGAAAGGCTCTACTGATTATCGAAGGGTTGAGCGACTCTTAAGCTGTGATTGCTAACATCACTTCAGAGTGTGGAGACAGTCAGAGAGTTAGCACCTTTGAAAATTATCCCTCACTCAAGCTGTGTCATCTCTCTGGCTAAGATATGAAGCTTGAAAACTGTTTTTTTTTTTCTGTGAAATGGACCAGCTATTTTGAAGATCAATACCTATTTAGACTGTAAAACCCTTTAGTGGATTCTCAATAATCCATACATGCTCTGCTGACTTTGAACGAATACTTTATTTGATTGTATTTCAAATTTTGTATTGGTAATAACACACACACATACAAAGAAACTTCAAAGACGCATTTTGAAAACTGCAAATCTGAAATAGCAATTACTGTATTTGGGATGCAGGACTGCAGCTAAGAATTATTTTTACTATTGATTAATGTCCATATACATCCTTTGATCTAAAAAACATAAAAATATGGTGAAAAATGCTGCCATGAGGTACATTAGAAGAAAAAAAAAGTGATTGAAATCTACAGTTCAAATTTCCCAAAGAGAACTATGGAATTACTGACTAACAGGCTCCATAGCCTTGCACAGCCATCGTATCAGCCTCCCTGGATAAACAGAAAGGGAAAAAAAAAAGTATTTCCTTTTTTCACATTATCAAAGTCAGTCTCCTCTATCTGTCTCTGTCACAGAGAAATCAGCCCACTGCTACACTCACACAGTATCAGTGTGTGAGAGGCCGGAGGCTCCATCCAGAGGCCAAACGGCAGAGCCACAGGGCTGGGGAGAAAATGCCCCAATCCTCTCCCCTCATGGCACAGTAAATAGCAATCTGCACAGCTGAAATCCTCATCCTCTTGTCCAAACACATCTGAGAGTTCCTCGCCAGTGTCATTTGATTGACAGCCCCTGTGTCGGAGGGCTTGGCACTGTGTACACCGAATGTCAGAGTGAGGCCAGACAACTGTCTGTCAGCGCACAGGTTGTGGAGTGAGTGGTGAGTGATGTGGGAGGAGAGACGAGGGTGGATGTGAGTGGAGGGAAGGGAGGCCGGGGCAAAGTGCTGCCTCAGGAATCAGAGAACCTCATCTGGCCTACGGGATTTGGCTGCCTCAGAGAAGAGATGTTGCCGCTCCAGCTTTTAGTCTCAGGCACTGACAGACACACTGCTGGCTATCACTGTGAGAGAGTGGCATGATGACACTGCATGTTCGACCCCTACACCGCAACTTGAAAGCACTCCAGCATCTTGGCTAAGAGGACAGCAGGCCACAGACAAGCACCCGCGCACCGCCTAAAACCAATCCTTCACCTAGATGAAAGCAACTATTTTTAACTGCTCTGTCAGCTCAAGTAAAGAAAATGTTGTCTGGCCTCCATCAACTCTTTCCCTTTAGTTGTTCAACACTCAAGAGATCAAAAGCGACATCAAAAAAGAGAAGGCAGCAAGGTGAGGATGCGGTGAACTGTCAGTGGGAGGTTTGAACATGAGGCGGTAGGAGAAGGCTCAGTGTTACAGACACTATCGATCCAGTCACGCCACTTGACATGCTGTCCCTTGAGACTGAATGTCCTGTACCGCAGATTAACTGAAGCCATTATTCCTGTGGCTCACCACGACCCACAACCACCCACCACTGTCTCAGGACCTGCACAGCCGTCATAAAGCATTAGGCTCTACTAGACTGCTGTGATTATAGATGTAAAGATCACCCGCATAGCCTGACTACTCTTTGTCTCTTTGAATGGGACTCGAGGTGAAAGCCTCCTTTTCCCTTAGTGGTGCTTTCATGCCTAATTTCTCTGTCTGTTGCTCTCTCTCCCCATCATTATCTGCTGTGGCCTAAAGTCTGAATCTCTCTCTGTCTGCCCACTGTCTTCTTTTGCACCCACTTTCTTTTTACACTGTTTTCAGGCTTGACTTGAGCCAGTCACTGCCTGTCTTTAAACCATATTTCTTCTTTCTGTGCTTTTCTCTCATTAACTGAGACCTGGGATCCTGTATCAAAGTCTAATTCTGTGTCAAATGACCATTTGTCAAAAGAGGACGGAACATTATGAGCAATGCATTATTTTACAATATTCATGCAAAATATGCCGGGGCATTTCATAGCCATGCATCACTCCCACATCAATTTGTCGGGACGTTGACTGAGTGAAGCAGGAAAAGTAATTAAAACCCAAAGCAACACGAAAGAACACGCATTTAAGCACACACTGGCAGTTTACTTCGATCCAGTAAAATAACCACAAAGTCGCGTTCAGTGATTTTTGCCCACTAGGAGGTAGAAAAACATACAGCAATGAGCCTTTGTTCATATGGCAGTAGCTTACTTTAACAACCGCTAGAAAGGGAGGAAAAAGAGCATCTCATTGTGAGTCGCTTTTCTGCTTCAGTCTACCATAAAAGGCTTTTTGTCACAAAAATGGGATTTTGTCCTTTTGGTCAGCCAACTATTTCTTGATTCAAGAAATGGCTTCCCACCATTTCAAGCTGGGCTGACAACTTCAACTTGGCATGATGAGATGTTACACATATTATTTTAGAATGTAGTTAAGATCAAAAGGACAAGGGAAGCACAGAAGACAGCAGAAATTTACATCATGAGAAGCCTCACGCCTATGCAGATGAAAAGTATCATTTGAGATTTATGAAATAGTGTGGGCAGTGCTTTCATGAGCCAGGAGCCAGAATACAGGCTATTCTAAAGAACCTTTTCGACAGAGCATCAGTGTCCTTCACCAGTGTCCTTCATATGTCATATTCTGGGCTGTGGTCCCTTAACGCCATCCTACCAAGCTCTGTACAATTTCTTCTTGAGCGCTCATTCTATATATACAGTGACTACAACTGGTATAGACCTAGAGCATGGGTTGATGTACTCCATTCTTAGCCAGCAAGTGTCCCAGTGGTCAAGACGTAGCAGATAGTCAGTTGGTGAGCAGTGAAGCATTTCTCCCTGCAGTCCACACAGCCAGCAGAAACCATACTCCATGACACCACTATCAGACAGCAAGCTTGCATGTTTGTGTTTACAGCGAGATTAGCCACACACTTTCAAGCACCCAAGCATGGGGATGTAATATATATTTGAACACAGTATGAATTTATGACTGTGCTGATTCAATTTGAAGTGCTATTTTTGCTCTCCCAAACATTCACCTTTTGTCCTACCTAACCGGAGTGTCTAATGTCTAATGTGTTCTTCTTGTTTAAGGCTCAGTGAGTAATATTTAGTGCCATCTAGTGGTGGGTGGCATTGCAGATTGCAACTAACTGAAAACCCCTCACCTCACCCTCCCCAACGGTGGCCGCTAAAGATGTCAAAAATGGGAAAGGACTTGTGTTGAGACAGGGTTTGGATTGTCCATTCTGGGCTTTTTGGTTATGGGGATAATCACTCTGCTCAACACTCAAACGTGAGAATTAACTGTAGTGTACCTTACCTGGTTGCCAACTACTATACAATGGAAAAAAGAAGTCCATTCTGATACTGTAGAAAAACTCCCTCTATATATAGGATATAAATGGCTCATTTATTTTTAAATTCATGTAATTATACACTAATGAAAATGTAATTTTGAATAATATGTTCCATTTCCACACTTAGATCCTTCTATATCGTATACAGTGAAACTTTAACTTTCAAGTTCATGCATCGAGAAGTCTGTTTTTTTCTGTATTGACAAAATCCATAAATCCTTGTCCAGAATAGTGATTGGAGGGTCAAGCAGTCTGTTATATCAAACATCAGTTTGGTTCAACAACGGCACAGCAGCTGGCACAGCAGTTACATGTCCCATGATGCGTTTCCCATACTTAAGAGTGATTTCATATGGTGCGTTGTGGGTGGCTAGGTTTTGAAAAATGGCAGAGGCGGTCTACTACGAAATCTAACATTAGAGGGAGATCCTGAAGTACCCTTCACCTCCCCACTAGCTATCTCCCATAGTCACATGGTTTCAGCCCTGGCAACGCAAAGCAGCAGGCTGGCCTGTGGGAGGGAATCAGGTCCATGCAACCTTCACCCACAGAGCAACGCCAACTTCCAATTTAACACACTAGGAAAGCAGGAGCGCGCCCACACAGAGCGCAGTGGGTAGGAACCGTTGTAGTGCGATCGTATCTGGATAACTGTTGATTCAAGGAGAGTGTGTGCACCCAGTGCTTCCTTATTGTATATAGCATTTATTTTATTTAATAATGCATACATATTATCTGATGGAAAAGGAAGCTCGGAGCAATGTTGAGTGCTGGCCTCCATAGGGTACAGCATGAGTGTGGGAGAACCTCCTCCCCCAGAGCAATGCTAAATTAAGAAAGAACAGGATGGGAAGAAGTAAACAGCTGCTACGCATTTCTTCAAGGATCAAAAGTCATACAATAACTCCCACAAAAGCTAAATATTATAGGTAGCCCACATTACTGGATTGATCATTAAAGCTTTACAAACACAGCTGAACAGTTATTTTAGTAAAGTGCTACAATTTCAGAACTGGAAATAAGCAGAGATGGACATAATTTCCTCTTGGGAAAGTAGTAGTAAATACAATAGTAGTAATTGTAGTTTTTCATTGTAATTAAAGCTCTTCTGTTCCATTACCTTTGTTAATGGAGGTTGTTACATTAATGAATCACACTGATGGACTGTGATTTTAGGTATTGCAATTACCTTCTTCACAGTGATATTAATGTGTGATTCTAACAGAACCCCCCCCCCCAAAAAAAAGCTCTATATTGGTGCCTCAGAATGTGTTTTATTACGAACTGGCAAAGGTCTGTTCACATCTAAAGACACAAATGAATGTAAACACTAACAGATACCCACTGACAGATAGAAATAGCTCCAGTAACAGCAGGTACATTACTTGTAATGAGTAATTTATTCTTTTCAGAAAAGATAAACTCAGCGTGGGTGCGCTTTCTTAACAGCAGCCTGCTTCATATTCATACTGTTATATATTCTCACCCTAAGAGCTCCTCAGTAAAACTGAGCATCTACGGGAAAAGCTGCCTCATTACTTCCTCACATATTTCACCAGCTTGTCTGTGTTTCAAAATGGCAATTCTCCAAACCGGTTACAGTCCACACTTCTATCTACCGGGCTATTTCCACCTCAGTTTCATCATACAACAAAGAGTTATCCCCTGATTGATCCATTTTTGATGTAGCTGTACAGATGTAGCTTCCTTTGAGACCAGGAAAAAAATACTATAGAAAAATACATGAATAATAAAATTGACATTTTACCCATTTCTGCAGTGTGGAGGCTACAAAACATGTCACAAGGTCATAAATTCAGTCCCTTCGACAGCTGATGTGTCAAGGCAGTACCGTGTTTGTCTGAGACAACCTCAAACATCACCCTGCTTGCTGTCTGCTTTCTTTGGGTAAAAGCATCAGTTAAGTGCCTCAATTGTGAATGTGAGATGCTTGACACAGGCGATATATCAAGGTTTAGCATTAATTTACACCTTGGAGATCACTGCACTATTTTTATGTGCCAGTGGATGCACCAAGCGAAACATACCAATACTGCAGGTGTCATCTGGATAACTGTTTCATCTCCCAGTCAGCTGCCGCCTAAAGTGAACAGGCCACCTTAAGACCTGAAGGACTAACTCTTTAAATACATAGAAGAGGAGGAAGTCTATTTTAAAGAAACGCTGAAAAGGAAGCAGAGCGATTAAATGCCTTGACAAGGTAAACAGAGAATAATCTGACTTCTAATTAAAGGTGGTCTCGGGCTAGCTGGCCAGCTGACCCGAGTATGAAAGTGACATTTAGGGAAAAAGAAAAAAAAAATGTAGGCTAGAAGATTTAATGAGTGAGAGTATCTCCACTTCCCTCTCCCTGTGGGGAGTGACCTTTCAGACTCCCCGGTGACAACGTTCCCTCCAGATTTATTGGGCCTCTCCCTCAGCTGTGGTGGAATAAAGAGAAGAGTTGCCTCACCATCCAGACTCTGACCTTTAATTTGACACAGGCAGGGACAAGCACGACGCACAACGCCTGGCCCGCCAGCAGCATCAAATAGAAAACTGGACCCAGCAGTGGCAGAAATGAGTTGAAAGCCCAAGACCTTGTAGTGGCGCCTTTGTTGATGGACTTCATTTCCACTAGGTTGCTTTGTGTGTAGGATATATATGTGAGACGAATGCCATTGTAGGAGAGCATGAACACTAAGCCAGAGACATGGATCTATCAAAGGGATCAGGAACAGGAAGTGATTAAATTGACACAGACTTAAAATGTTAATCAGAGGTACAACTCACTCTGCCTCTGGGTAAAAAAGTAAGTCGAAACTCTTACGGGTATGGGGAAAGGCCTGTATGTGCTTTATTGGCAAGACTGAGATGGGAAGAAACTGCATTTGCTAATGTCTGAATGAAATACTGAATTTGATTGGAAACAGCTGGTTAAGGTTTACACCTTTACAGTCAGAGACTCCACAAACCCATTTCGGTGACGCTTTGTATGAAGCCCATGTCTATAAAGCATTACAACACATCAATTGACACTTAAATGAACTTATAATCACATTATAATGTGTCATAAAAGTGATTGTAAAGTGTTATAAAATGACTATAACATAGTACAACTGTGAGAATTTGAAAACACTTCGATCCTGTCAGTGACTAATGCGAATAGTGAGTGAAATATTTAGGTCATTATTTTGTATTATTTAGATATTAATACCATGAAATATGTTATGATTATTTTAATCAGACATGACGAATATTTATGAATCCTTATAATTCTATACACACTGTAACACACACTAGAAAGTGTTTCCGTAATTTCTTCTTTTATCTTTATATTTTTTTAACTATTTCATTTTATAGATCAAAAAGAGACATGATATTAAGAATACAACTGACATTGATTTTTAAAGTGACCCTTCTTAAGTGACTACAATACAGTTTTTGTGGCCAGCCCCGCCCACAGCCGTAGATCTCTTCGCTGTGGAAAACTTAAAACATTATCAACATTTTGACCTTAAGAGATGTACGGTGGTTGAAGAACAA
>JAPQRN010000018.1:10946485-10977075 GCA_037367275.1 Coranthus polyacanthus
GCTTTATTTGGCCAGAAGAAAACGTTTCCTCATTCAGCTCGAAAGCCACATCCCACACACACACACACACACACACATGCACACACATCCTTAGAGCACCCCTACCCCACCACAAAACACACAAACAAACATTATACCGTGTCAAAATACAAACACAGTTAACACCCACAAAACAGCAATGCAGCAATATGCACATGTCAAAGGACTGCCTCAGTGGAAATACTGCCCACTCAAACAAGTGTGCATCACTGGATCCCTTCATTTGGTAGGAGACTGTTGGCAGAAAGTTCGAAAATCAGCACAATTATTTAATCGACACACAAACACAGCCAAAGTGCTGCCTCACTAAGGCCTTCTGCTGATACTAAGTTGTTACTTTGTGGCTTCCTGGTAGGATTTTTCTTTAACAGCAGTAATAACAAGGCCAGTCAAAGTGTTGAAGAAAGTGGAGGAAGATCCTGTCAGCTTTGCTAGGTCAACATGTTAACAGATCAGAGTGCTGCCAAAATGTTGGATTTCTGCATGGCAATGGGGACGTTGGTAAGATGAGCCTCATCCGGCTTTGTGCAGCTCAAAGAGGTGGTAGGAGATGGAGAGGAGAACAGATCAGATGTCACGTCATCTTTTCTGCAGGGGACATGATGCTGGACCTTGGCGAAAGAAAATTTACAGATACAGATTTGCTTCATTACTGTATTTTTTATGCAAAGGCCTGCAGGCACAATGAAGTATTGAAGTTGAAAAATGAAAAATGATGTTCCTTTGCTTTATCGTCTCCATCTACACCCTTAATTAGCTCCAGCTCCAGACAAGCTGCTTTTTTATGCCAACTTCAACCAAAATATGGATGAATTTTGTATTAACTTTGCATATGTTTTCTCTCTGCCGTCATGTTTCATAAACAAGCTTTTTGATAATCATAAAAGCAATATGCTAATAGGATGCGAAGGAGTTGGACAGTATGGAAAGCTGTCAGCCTTGTGAGTTTTCCTTCAGCTTTTTAAAATATGTTTCGTTTAGAGAAGTCTCTCTGTATCCTTAATGAAAGTTTTGACGCACATTGCGCCCTCCCCCACACTTCATATATACCCATAACCCTTCAAATGTGCAATAATTCAACCAGAGTGATAATAAGTTCTTCTGTCCAGCAAACATGTCTGCCCTGAATATGCTAGAATGTCATTTCATACACTTTATGCCCCGCAGGACTGCACCCTGAAAGAGCCCACTGTCCCACACACTTAGTATTCCTGCCTTCAGATACTCGCAGCCATTCCTCTCATGTGAGCAACCAGTTGACAGATAATCAACACTGAGTCATATGTATGTTTCCACTTTTTCTTAAGCAACCCTTTTTATTGTTTGAAGAGAAACATCCTAATAGAATTCCACTGATATTTGTAACACTCATTTCCAGCTTGCTTTCATGTAGAACTGTCTCTCTCTCTGTGCATGTGTTTGAAGGGAAGCTGTGCAGTGTGTTCCTTTTTTTCTCCGTCTCTCCCTGAAAGCAGTCGCTTATACATTTTACGGCCTGTCTTGAATCTTTAGGCCTTTAACAGCGTAGATAAACCGAACGAACCGGTTACCGGGTTTAATTTCCCATATGAATTTTTCATACAGTGCCATATCATATCAGCTGGAACGCTTCAACAGACATTATTTAATATTAATCACCACAAGAAGTGCTGTGGAGGGGTGCGCGGAGTGCATTAAAAGAGGATCCCTATTAAAGCTGCAGGAGGCAGAAATCAGATGGGAAAGCAGTGAAAATATACACCTTCCTCCTGCAGCTCTCTCCTCTCTGTCCAAATTTAAAGACTAAATAAAAAGAGACAGTATATGGCCAGAATCCATTTCACACCATTTTACTTCTGTGATTGCAAAGGCATTCTGACTAGAGACGAAAGTTTGGGTGTAAACACGTCACGGCCTTGGGGTCCAGGGTCTCTTCTGTTTGAATGGAGTCGTGTGATGAGAAGTGGCTCAGATCCCTGAATAAACAGCTATTTTTGTCAAAACTGTTGGTTTCATAACAATCAGTCGACCTCTGTGACGATCTTTAACGTCTTATCCATGGACTAGCAAAGTACGACATCACCTGATAAGATCTAAAATGAACTCAGTGATAGTTTTGTGATCAAGTGACAGTTTGAGGTGCGACGGACGAGACCCTCCCCCAGCAGCTCTACGGTCTGTCATGAAGCCGAACCATGGGCCAAACGCAAATGCATTTTTCTTTATGTCATCAAAACTAAAGTTAAAAATAACCAAACGCACCAAACATGTCGCTGATCTCCCCCAACAGAGCTAAGAAATGCACTCTGCTGAACCACGAGACTAACTGTCGCAAACGTTAGGAGAAGGTTCGGTGACGTCAGGGACCATTGGCTCACAGTGATACACGTGTCCAAAGGTTAAGCTAATTTGCCACAGGTTAGCCATTACGTTTCTATCAATGGTGAAACAGCTGACATTGGAATCTTACGTCTTTAGTGAGAATACCTTTGGTGACGAGCAGAGGAGTAGAGCAGTATAATCATGTCTGAAAGCTGTCAATCACATATTTAACCCCTCCTACCTCTCTAATGATTAGCCAAACTTACAAAATGTTGAACGCTAATAAAGGAGTTTTTCCCCTGCACTGAAGCTTTAACTGTTTTGTAATAAAAAATAAATAAATAAAAAAAACACAGTTAAACAGTTAACACAGTTATTGCTCTTTAAGCAACATTACGAACAGAGTAAGATTGAAGCATATGGCCCCGCTACGTTTTGAAAAAGAAGCAAAAGACACCTATTTATATTAAAATGATGTTTTCATGTTGCAGTGAAAAATGGTTGACATTCTGAATCTGTTCCTGCAAAGTGCATGCAAACTGATTACTTCATGCATTGTACTATTTTGTGGGGCCAAGCAAACTTAATTAATCAAAACTTTCATTATATTATTATTATTATGAAATCCTCATGGAAGAATAAGCCATAGACCTTTATTTAAAAAGTACATTTCCAAAAAAACGCCCTGATACAAATTTTTGGTCATACCACACAGCACTAGGATACATCGTTTTCATTTTCATCCATCTGTCTCTTAAATGAGACAAAAAAAAAAAGAAGGACATCCAGAATCGTGCGTTTGTCATTTCTTCCATCATTTCTGAATGACTTCAGTTCTTTTCATGGGTCACTAGCCTTGCTCTTGTTCAGACGCTTGAGTTCAGTGACGTGATATCAGCTCCATCACGGCGCTGTCACGTGCACCCCGCGGGCTCCTCTCAGACAGACCTGCTGCCCCTGCAACGGGGGGGGGGGGGGCTGCAGGCAATACACCGACTCTGAATAAGTACCTCCTACAACCCCACTTCAAAAAAATCCAAACTATACCTTTATCCTGTTGGAACTCAATCCTTCATAATGTGACCATTTTTTTCAGTGGCGTGCCTCCTCTGCCTGCAGTGCAAAGTCATATCACAGCTTCTCAGATGCTTGTAACGGCAAGCATGGCTGACGATGGGCTACAATGAGCAATAAACAATAATGATTTAATAATAATGAAGCTATAACCCTGTACAGTTCTATTGCCATGCTGAGATAATACAATGAATCCCTGCAAATCGCCTCACCATAGCAATGATGTCCAAGTTGTGATAACTCTGATTACTGGTACAGTGGCAATACAAAAAGACACGCAGCGCAGACCTTCAGTGGCACCCGGTGTGTGAGTGTAATCTCAGTAAAGACCAATTTGAAGGAGATTAAAGCTTTCATGCAGTTATTACTATCTAAAGACACTTCACAAGAGCACTTGCCCTTTGATGCTGCAGATGTAGAAAGCCAGTTTCTGACACAATGATTTACGCAACTCATCTCAGGTACCACGCACCTGCGGAAATGCTGAAACAAAGCAGCTACAGAAAGACATTCTACTAGTGAGAAATCATTTGTTCACGACAGTGACTCTGCTACTCTGTTATTGGTTAATTTAACAAACGAAAAAAGAAAACAAGTCTGTTTGTTTGTACATTAGTTAAAATCCACCCGAGCTTAAAATGACATACAAACAGACACACTTCACGAAGAATATCATTTGGGCTCAATGAGTAGATAATTGTTCATTTTAACTTGTATTACTTCACTACTATGTTATCATAAGTCACATGTATTCATTTGACTGAAATCAATCACATCAACGAGTATCTTTATTTGTAATATGCTTCTTTTCTTACATGTGAAAAGTACAGTACAATAATTAAACAACTACAAACAACTACAGTACGATAATTATGCTACCTCTACTCATTTACACTAAAATGACTTGATTTTACTCGTCTAACCTTTAACCTGGCCAAGGTCACAGAAAAAGTGATGCAATAAGGCTATAACAAGTGACAAAAAAGACATTTCCTGCGGTAGATGCTGGTGTGATCCTGACTCTTCAAGCGCCATCAGCGTACTGGCTACGGTGCCAGATTCTTGGTCTTCAGGCTCTGGTTGAAATAACTGGTTATATGTCAGGTTTACCAGCTCATTTGGCAACTTGTTTTTGGGTATGGATAATGTGTGAGTGAGGAGGAAGTATATTTTTCAACACAACACCTTAACTGGCAGCTGTCAATCAAACCAAAGCAGAAACAGCCCCTCCAGCCGGCTAAGACATAAAGGAACGTCTGATTGATGATTGAGACGTGAACCTGTCAGGGCTGGAGATCTTCTTTGATGTCTGTTTACTTAGCTCTCACACACACTTCTCACAAAACTGAATAGGTTTGGCTCAGGCACAGATGTTGGACACGCATTGAAATATCGCTGCTGCTTACAAAGCCTGAAATCTCAGCAGCCACGGAGGTAACCGTGAATGGACTGGCACTGAGTATGGTCGTTTTCTGCAACGACAGTGCAAAATATTACTGTCCCCTTATGGTACTTAAGAGATTCTGTTTAATCATTTTCTCCAGCCACAACAAGTGGTGAAATGGGATTTGCTGCTGAATCACTGGTGCCACTGAGACAAACATGGTAATATGTTTACTTGATCAGTTGGGTCTATTATGGACCACAGATGTCCCACAGAGATATATTGAAATTGCTTGGCTCGAAAAAAGTTTGAATGTTAAAATTAATAAAATAACTTAGTGCTGAACTTTGGCTAATAATTTTAAACGTATATGTGAAGTTAAACACATTCACTGTCCCTTGCAAGAAAAATAATTAACCAATTTCCTAGCATGCTGCAATAGCTGAATTTTTTTTTTTTTTTTTTAGCTCTAGCACAGTCTTCCCTGAGTAAACACAGCGCATTTTACGGCATCGTTCTGTGAATACATAGTCCGTTTAGAAATGTGGCAAGCATAGTCAACATCACTTTGTTGTGAAGTACTGTGGCTGAGACAGATCCCACATGTTATGAGTGAACATGGAAGAAGAATGTAATAAAGGTAATATATGATATAGATGAACTGCTATTGCCCTCATAAACTCTTGGTTTTTGCCCATCTCTGCCGTTCAGGATCATTTTCATGAGGTCACTCAGTTTACAGGATGCAGTGACCTCTGGATCCGACTGCTGGGTGCTTGTAGTCGAATCGCAGCTCCCAGCAAAGCTCATTTTCTCATAATAACAGGATATTTCGAGAAAACGAACTTTGTTATCTCGTGATAATGAGATAATCAGCCCGCTATCGCAAGAAAACAAAAGGTAATTTCCGCGGTGGTGTTTGTGGCACGGTAATAAACCCCGCTCCAAGTTACAGTACTCAGTATTTGTTATAGTGAATCCTCAACATACAACACAATAGTTTCCGCAGTTATAATCCTTATCAGTGATCAGGAGTGCCAAGCCAGCATGCATAGATGGTATCTTGACAACTGTAGCAACTCATTTAAGCTGAAAATGTCAGATCATGGAGTAACATTATTGATCCATGCATCACACTGTTCTTCAATCAAGCAAGATTGAAGCATCTTGCTACGGAGAAACGTGCCTTTTGTTTTCTCAAGATAAGCATAAATTAACCCATTATCACAAGAAAATCAGCCGTGCTATCTCAAGATAATGAAATAATTAACTTGTTATCATGATAAAACGAGCTTTGTTGTGTTGGGATAAAAAGAATCATCACTGCATTAACAAACGGATTAATAATTAATAATACAGCTTGACTGTTCTTGGCTTCCATAGCTTGGTGCTTCAAAAGTAAATTGTAATTTCATGATATGCTCATTAATACAAAGTGTTGGTTTATTTTTTGTATCATTAGACTATGTTTGATTCATTACAGCATTAATCACTACCTCACTGTCATTTGGCTGATAGTGCCATGTGAGTTATTTTTATATTTTTGAGTTTGAGGTTTAATATGAGCAGCAGGATATGAGGTTACTGGCCCATATATAGGCCGCTGCATCACTGCACCTCCTCTGTGCACTTATTTTTGCAATTAGGTGAGCCCATAGAGGTCACCTAATAATGGCAGGAGTACAAAAACTACATAAGGGTACATAAAAAAAACCAAAAACTATTAAATATAGCTGAATTTGTGCATTTCTCTCTATTTATAATAAACCAGGATACCAGGATAAATGACTTTGTAGTGTTTCTACAGGGTATTTTTGTTTGCTTGCCTTTTCTGCTGATGATAAGAATTTCTCTAGTTTTGATTGAATTATTGTTATATTACATCAATAATAGATTGTAAAGGAAACTGCACAACAAATGTCATAGATCAAATGCATCAAGGATGCAACACCTTATAATCAGTTGAAGACAGAGTAAGGGGATAATTTAAGAAAGCATACTGTAGGTGGGTTGGATACTTATTACAGTAATCAGGTTTGTGGCACGTGGGATCAATGACGTGTTTACTGTGTGTGAAATAGCTTCTTTTTCAGTAAAGTGGCCTTAATTCTGCTCACAAAGGAGCAACCGGTTGAGCGTCTGATCACAGGGCTTTAAGCAGACCTGCCTGACACAGACATCAATGCGGTTGGCCTTCTAAGGCTAGCTCTAAGCATAATAATTAATCTCATTTGACATCATCATCCTCAGTGTCACCTAGCAACTGTCCACCTGCATTAACAAGACCACGGCAGAGGCCTGTCAGTGGCTGTCTGTGGCGGAGTTTTTACTGTAGCTTTCAATGCAAATGTATCCACTGTTGAAGGAGAGAAAATAAAGTGGAGGCTAAATGTACCAAACCTAATTCAGTGTTTTCGTATCTGCAGAAGAGCATTTGTCAGCTTTTAGCCTAGCGTAGCAGCGTGGGATCATGGGAGTCGTCGTTTTCAACACTACTAGTGAAAATCTAGTGTGAGGTTCACATTATGTCATTTCATTCGAATGAAATGTCCACAAGTAATGTTAGTAACAAGATGATGCCACTGACAGGTAATCAAATGAACCAGGTGTTACACAAACAAACAAACTTTTTTTTAAAAAGTCCCAAAAAAAAAAAAGTGAATTATGTGCGTTTCCATAAACTACTTTGGACCAAATAAACTAGGCTATGTCGTGTTTTCAGAGGGTGGCAATATGAGCTATGTTACACATGGCTGTATTAAACAGAGTAGAAGAAGAAGAGTTTATCCAGGAAGACCGATCAGTCACCTGAGTTAAATGTTCACAACATCAAAATGTATTCCCCATTATGCACATGAACTCTATTTTGAAGCAGGCAAATTGTGCATAAAAATGTCCATAAAATAGATTTATGGAAATGGACCTACTCAATAAAATGACATATTTCTCTGAATTTGAAGATTCGATAGATATAATGTACGTACACAAGTCAACAATAAACATAGGCCTAGTTGTTTTTAGATTTTTTAACAGAGAAATGTTATGTTAATGGTATTAACTATATTTACAGCTGTATTGGACCCAGAATTAAAAATAACATACCTTAACATGTGTGGAAAGATTTGATTTTGTTTTTACTGTACTTATTTTACCGATAACAATCACTTATTTGAAGTCTGAACTTTCTCACTTGTTATCACCGAACCAGAAAAAATGTTGGTTGGGGTGGATCTACTAGAGGGGAAATTAAAGAAGAGGAAAATTTAAATAACTTTGCTAAGCTTGATTGCCTCTTCCAATCAACCAACTAGACGAGGAGATAAGCAACATCCAGTTTAGTTACACATCAAAATATGTGCAGCCAGGAACATCCACTCATACAACTTCAACTTTATGAACTCTTCTCTGTCTCATTAACAGACGAGAGTAACCTCTTAAATCACAAATAGTGCTTTCCTTTTAGCAACTCCATTATGAACTACCGCTTGCTAACTCTGTCTCTCTCACACACACAGAAATGAACACACACATAGAGCAAAGTGCGCAGATTCAACCCTAACAGTCATCCACAGAAGAAAAGGGGGACAAAACTGCGTCTCCATCGACAACTGGAAACTGCAAATGGCAGTGTGTTCAGGTAAAAGGCTGTGACTGAGTTCCTCATCGTGTTTACTCCTGGAAAATTGGGGAATAACAGGCTGTCATACGGTGACACATCAGCCTTTGTTAAAGAAATTACTTTGCTCTTCGCGCAGCTCTGTGATGTTCGCCCTCCTGGACAAATTGTTCATTTGGTGACTGCAGACTAGATGGAACTGCGTCTTCGGCATGTTGCTTTACCAAAGCACAAAGAACCGTGGCAGATAGGAATCCAATTATCCAAGTCAAATAATGGATGTCTCATTTAAGATGGGCGGCTGTCGCAGCAGTAATGGCAGAGCCACAATTTTCCCGAAGCCAGTCTCTATCAGCTGCATCATCTTCTGCTCAACAGTAACTCATCTACAGCCATATAGTACTACAAGCTGTCAAGTATTACAGATCATAATAAATCTTTTGAAGGCAGAGGATACACGCCTGTCAAGGAATATTTACTCACATGTAGCGTAGGTGTGGGTTCTGAGCGAAAGCTCGAGCCTGGATCACCTTCAGGTTGCAATTCATGATTGTTCTGAAATGAAAAGTGGTAAAATACAGGTGAAAGTGTGAACAAAACAAGAGAACAAAGACATTTCTTTTCCCCCTGGCACGGGAACATACAAATGTTCTTAGTGATGCTGCATTTCAGTGTGCTTGTCCATTTCTGTTCTATGAATCTTTTTTGTTCTTTTGTGTAGAAGCTCTTCCTCTTCTTTTCTTGTGTAAATAGTTTTTTTTTATTGTTTTGTATGTATTTTTTGGTGTGAAAATGCTTTGTCATCTGATTAAAACGGCAAAAACCTTTAATTAGATAGGATTGTGATCATGATATTAGGGAGACAATGTAGTGATACTGTACTGGTGGAGAACATTTCAAGACCAGATGGACCAACCTCTTTTCATGTTTTTGTCTGTACCGAGTCTTAACGGTTCTCTATTCAAATTATTCTTCTTTTAACTTCAGTCTTCATGTGTACACCCTGGAGCAGACACTGAAATAGAAATTCACTTTGAACCACCGCTTGGTGAGAGATTTATGAACTTGTGTCTCTTCACTGAAAAGCAAGAGAAACCTCTTATTACAGCAAGCATTCCTCATTGTGTTAGCATCTATTGAGTGAAATAACTGTGAAATTAAATTAATACTCAGTTTGGAGGGGACCCCATGGAATCCTGTCAAGGAGTCCTGGAATCCCCAGTGCCCCATTTGGAACCAGTGTGTTAGGCCACAATGGTAACGAGTTCTCATCTTGTAATCACAGATGATGCTCTCCAAAGAAGTCACTGAAATCAGAAGTAAGCACCTCATAATGCAGTGTGCTGATTACACCCAGCTTTTGGTGCCATTTACCTTCTGATCACATGCATTGTGTCTCCTAAAAATTCACAAAATGGGGTTATGGGACCTCTACGGGTAACTGACAGCGTTTTGATGGTCTTTGAACTTTCAACAGGTTTCTCAGAAAAAGAGTAAATTAAATAAGCATATAAACCAAGTTTGACTTTTTCTATCCCAAACTAAAAATGGTTTTCTTATAAAATTGTATTGACCACAGATATTTCAGTAGACATTTGTGGTTTGAGTTGAATTTAATCTGAGGTCTCAGTCAAGTCTTTGAAATTCAAAAAGCCTTTACTTTTCAAATTTGGTTGGAACATATGAGTCGTTTCACTTTCCAAACCTCAAAGAGCAAGTGAAAGGTCACAGCACTTTGCCAAAACAATTTTTATTTGAAAGGTGTCTAAGTCACTTGAAATATCATTCATATACACGCTCCACCTTCATGTCAATATTTATTTTGTTAAAGATGTAAAAACTCCTCTTGAGAACCGGTGACTACTCCAAACATGAAGGGGCCAAAACCGTGGTAAATGGCAGGGTCGAAACGTCTGCCATTACATCTGACTGTGATGCAGAAAAATATATGGTAAGATAAAATAAGATAACTGCTTAAATAAAATTATGTGCAAATTAAATTGGCCATTCACTTTCCAAGAAATATACAATTATCGTGTTCTGTGTCCATGTGAATTAAATATTGCATCATTATTCAGTTATTCAAACAGAGATGAATAAGCTAAAATGTAAAAATGAGGCGATCTAAGCTGCCCTCGAATAACTATGGTTCAGTCATCCCCCCCCCCCACACGCTATCAGCCCCACAAGACAGCATCACACAAGGTAACAACCGTCGCTGGGAAGGCCCGGCTGCAGGCAGGGAGGAGTCGGTGTCCCTAGACAAGGCAGCAGGAGAGAGGCGGTGGTAATGAGAAAAATGCTAATTTAGTGGTGGAAATATTGCTGTTGGCCTCCCTGATGAGGGATCAAGGGGATCAGGGGAGAGGCCAGCCCTTACTTTGGAGGGCAAAGGAGAATACTTTTCTCTGCAAAAAGAAAAAATAAAGAGGAAGGGGAGGTCGTGAGGCAGGAGCAGAGAAAGGAGTGGTGGGACGACTGGAATGTAAAGGATGTGGCCTCACAGTGCAGGGTGGAAAAGCAGAAAAGGAGCGTAACATTGCTTTAAGAATTGAAGAGATGGGAATAGAAAAAAAAAAAAAAAAAAATCAACACGTTACAGCAGGGACCTCTAATTCAATTTTGTCTGCTGCTTTTTAGCTTTATTTGATCAGCGGCTAAGCAAAACGAAGGGGATGTTCCATTGGTGTGTGACTATTGAGAATTAAAAGCTGGTTTAAACATCAGCTTGTGTTAGGATCAAAAACACACTCTTCATTCCCTCTTCTCTCTGAGCCACCCAACTAACACCTCGTCATCTCCTCAGAGTATTACCTCGGATTGTGTCACATTCAGAGAAATATCGGACATTAAATCCTGATGTTTTGCCGGTGTTGTGCAGATGCAGCTACTTGTGTTCTCAGCTGAATTAACTGCTTTCATCTCACAATCTTTGACCCCTAAAAACAGGGATTAACAGTAGCACAGGTTACGCTGTCAGGGTCTGTCACTGGTTTCGCGCCCCCCCCCCCAATCACCACCAGATAACAACATGCACACTCACAGTCTCTGCAGTCCAGTGTAGAGCTCCATATCGACGTCTCGTAGAGTCTGCAATCCTGTCCAGTTCTCTATGTGTCTGTAAAGAGAAACAAAGGGAATAGTTAATGAGAGGTCCCCTTTCATGGAAAAAGGAAAAAACAAACCAGAAGACAGGATGGAAGAAATTCTTTTTTTTTAGTCCCAAGTTGAAAATAACTAGTTCTGTGCTGTCAAAGTTTTTGAATCCATATTCATTTAAACTGCAATTATTGGAACTGCTCTGACAGAGCCCTCTCTGCTGCCCTCTGATAGATTTAATTGCCAGGAGGCGGCTTCTGGAGCTTAATCTATCTGAGGGGGAAGTGTGAGGGGGAAGAAAACAAATAAATACAGCACATGATTTTCTGTAATGAGGTTGGATCTGGACTAGGTACATAACATGGAGACAGAAAGTGGTTTAAAAAAGCTTCATTGTAATATAATTTCAACTGGTGTAGTGGACTGGAGCAGTCTCTGAAGATGTGAAGTGCGTAGGTAAGCACAGGACAGGAGGATGGAGAGTGGAGCGGTAGGTTGAAAACGAGTGCGCACCACTGGGATCTGGCTGATCAGGTAGGTGAGGACAAGACCGGGCTGGACAGTGGAGGAGTGAACACAGTTAAGCGGAGGGCTAAAGGCTGGTCCGACAGGTGGGCAGTCGGTGCACAGGTGATTAGACTTATGAGGTGAACACACCGGGGAAAGAGCAAGTCGAAGTCTTTGTCATGGTTATTGCTGGTACACAGTTAAGACGGTGCATGAAGCTAAATCACCAGAAGGGGAGTAGACTAGAGGTAGATCTGGGCAGCAACAGGTTGGCAACCAGGAAATGGATACAGCAAAATGAACAAAGTCAAAGATCAGACGATGAAAAACTCAGGCAGGCAGGAATCTGTACCGGAAGGTCACTCAGGTTGTTGGAGCAGAAAGGGATTAGGTGGAAAACAGGCCAGGAGCGAAGAAGGTAATAAATCACCTGGCAATAGACAAAAAGCTGGGGACAGGCTGGGATCACCAACAGTAAGCACCGGCAGAATAATATGGCTGGAGAATTTGATGCGCTAGTTCCAAACAACCTGACAAAGGTGAGCAGTGGACAGCTGGATTTCATGCTGAGGCTGATTGCAAATGGAAAGCAGGTGAGTGGAGACAGGTGGAGCTGATAACCTTCAGGCAAACCAACAAGTCCTCCAACCTGAATGACCAAATACGTCTTTGTACATGCCTTCCCATAAAACTCATATTAGCTTCTGTTGAAATTAGCTCCACTACAAGTAGCTGGAGAAATTGTAGAAAATAGTTGGCAGCAAATACTACAGATAACATTAAAAATGCACAAAATCTGTGGTGCTTTTAGGTTGTGACCATGCCAGGGTTACAGTTTGGTTAGTTTTAGACACGGAAACAAGTTGGTCAGGAAAAGATTGTGGTTAGGGCTAAACAACAATGTCACATGACAATCATTGTCAAGGTAACAGTAACAAGCACGTGGTTATGGTAAGGCTTAGACTCGGTTAGGGTTAGGGAAAAGGGATGAAATAGGATATGAACACTAGCGTTAAAGTCCACAGGTTTTATTCTGTCTTATCCACTCTGACCTTCTCCCACTAAGGACCAGACCAGCTTCGCTTCATCTTGTGTACATATCACAATATAACAATTTGGGGTCAGCTGCTATATGTCGCGAAACAACACGACTTAACTATGGGTCACAATAAGCAGTTTGCACAAATGCCCTATGGAGACATATTCAACTGGAGGACAGGCCTGATGAATCATGACAAATATCTCTAAAGACCTCTATGTGGTCGGCTAAAACTACTGAAACTGAAGCTGGTGTCTTCAAATAGAAAAAGAACATTTATAAGTAATTTTGTTTGTTATGGTTTGAAAATGAAATAGGCAACACACATAGGGCACACCAGTTTCAATTAAGCCACAGTAATGAGGAGTTGTAGCAGAGGATATAGCAGAGGCTTTATTGCTTTGTTTTGGAAAAAGGAAAGTATGATTAAACGCTGAAGGGAACTTCATCCTAAATGTCAAATTTCCAATCAATGCTCTGGACCCAACTATCTGTGAGGCCATGCACATACAGAGGTTTATTACACGGGACGACGACAAACGGTCGGCTCTTTGTTTGGAAAGTAGCATACAACAAACATACATGTACGCAAATACAGATGCACAACATACATATCCAGTTATGTTCATATAGCAACCTTGAGGCTTTAGCCTGAGCCTTGCATTGCATTCACATTTCTTTGCTCAGTGGGACTTCTGTGATCAGATAGCAATTTTCTATTTCATGACAACAGCAGGTCGCAATAGGTTGTGG
Organism: Coranthus polyacanthus; assembly: GCA_037367275.1. Lineage (NCBI taxonomy): Eukaryota > Metazoa > Chordata > Actinopteri > Kurtiformes > Apogonidae > Coranthus > Coranthus polyacanthus. The sequence continues at coordinate 10,960,298 of JAPQRN010000018.1, forward strand.
CAAAAGTTGTGCTCCTGTTCAGTATCTTTTGCCTTTCGTCTATCTGGTTTATGACGATGCAGCATCGGAGACATTCTGTTTATTTGCGAACGGCGCTCCAGGGTGCATCACCTGCTTTGGTGGAGAGGAGAACAGACGGCAAACGTAAACAGCCCTGGTAGAGCCACACTGTGACTGACTCAAATGGTGGCTACTGAGTCACCAGTTTCTCTGTAACGGCTGGCAGGTGGGAGACGTTATGGGCAAGAAAACGTTAGTTCATCCATTTCATTTTGTTTGGTATTAAATTAGTTGGAGGGCTTTGACTCCATCAGGGGGCGCTACCTGATTTCCAAAAATATTTTTTCAAATACTGCCAATGTTACCAGGGTTATGTAATCCCACGCGTACTGTCACCCATTCACAGCCAAAAACTTGAAATCACACAGGCCAACCACAGCATAACGGCGAAATGCATGTGCGATAGCTGTAGCTGCTTTGCACAAACAGACTTAACATTGCTGCTGTTGAGATGTTGTGTCGAAGTGGAAACAACTGATTCCGTGGGAAGGGAGCTGAGTCATTAATGTGACCGGCTAGCAGACATGACAGAATCCCTCGGCTCTGTTTATTCAGACTGCCGTTGTGTTGCCCCAGCAACAGAGACAATCCACACAACCCACTGTAAGGTTTGGTTGAAAACTTAAAGCTTAAAATCTAACTTTGGGTAAATGGTCAGTAAACAGTGAGTAAACAAGCCATTAGGAAAACTGTAGTTATACATGTCCAGTCAAGAAATGTAAACTTCAATAGAGAATACCGCTATCGGCGTCTTAAAATGTCTTAAATTTGGATTTGTTTGACCTATAATAGGACCGCTGTGGTGGTCAGAGTCAGTGCTATTATTTCTGTCTTAAAGAGTTTAGTTCATTGAAAATCTATCCCATTGTAAAAAAGAACAGAAAGATAATAACACACAAAATAATCACAGATATCATGCAAAAATACCTACAAAAACATTCAGGAGGAGCGTTTCTCTTTTCTAAACAGGTTGGCCTTATATGAGAATAGGGTCAGCTCAGTTGTTTCAGCAGATGGCAATATATTTACATATGATTCAGTATTTAGATTTAGACATTTTAGATTTAGACTGAATTCTTATTTTGACTATAGGCTAATGAAAGCATTCATTCTGAACATTACATTCAATTTCTGCAAATAGATCCCCTTAAAACCCACTGGACCTCTAAATCTAAATCTAAATAGTACTTTCTAAATCTAGACATTAAACCTCAATATTAAGGCTTTTTTTTCCAACGTGTGACTAGAACGAAACGTCCAAAATGAGCACTTCTCCCTGATTTCTGCGTAGAGGACTTGGGAGGATTTTCTACAAAAAGCCTCATGCTCAGTTCGAGTGCCTCAGTGCCTCTCTCCTGCTCTTCTACAGCCGAAAAACTGTACAATTTAGTACTGATGTTTAGATTTAGCATTTATATTTAGATGTGTATTTAAATGCTCTGTACGGATGGTTTAAGGAGATCTGGAATATAATATTCAGAATTATGCTTTCATTAATCACGTTACGTTAATCAAATGTGCTGAAAAATGTGTCCCTGTATCATCTCTGCTGAAGGTTTTTATTTAGCCGCTTTTAAACGAACTCAATCCACCGGAAAAAAAAAAAAAAAGTTTCACGTTGACATGTTTATACTGTTCATCTGATTGAGGAAGTTTAAACAGGAATTTGTCACCCTCTGTGATTAAACACATGCAATATGGCCGCCTTGCATCAACAGGGCGTAATCTCAGTGATTGTACGCCCTAGTAACATATTGATGCAACGCTGTGATATGAAAAAAGTATAATTTATGTGAGCACAAAATGTTTTAATTTGCGGCGCCGCTTTATGCTCTGTGATATAATTTAGCTCTATGCCCATTTTCATCAGCTGCTGTCAACAAACAACACAGAGGAAGCAGGCAACACCTCCCTGCAGACCTGAGCACGTTGTCTGCTCAGAGCCTCTGATTGTCCGCCGCACATTGAATATGCATGTGGATTAGACTGCTGTGAAAAGATGGATATGAATAACAAAGATGCGATGATAATACAGGGCCATTCAGCGGCTGTCCTGTTATTCCTAGATCCTTGGAGGATGCACAAATCAAACGGTACAAAAATAAAATCAACATCATTTGAGAAGTAATAGAGATGCTCACATTTTACATGTCAGGCTTTCAAGTAGACACTCTTATCTTTATGATGAGTGAGACAGCATAATAATTTAAAATCACTACTTTGTCAAAATGAATATTACATGGTGCTAAAAAGATTTAAGCAAAGCCAAAAAAAAGGGAGGGATTTTACTGTTCTTGACAGCATTATTAATACACCCTTTCTTTGCTCTGTCTTTAAAGCATTCATTCTCTTTACAGTATTTTACACTTTCTTCGAAAAGCTTCTTCCTTAAAGTGCTTTCGCTTGCAATCATTTGATCATTTGTAATTGATTATGATAAGGCTATGATAAGAATAAACTGCACAAGCAAATTCAGCCTGTGGAATTACAGCCACCTTCCATCTGCTTTAGAAAATGGCCTCCAACAAAGTACAATCTGAACCGGGTAGCAGGGTGGTTTAGTGCTTGAGGAGAACACCCTGGAACCAAACAGTAACAGATTCGATCCCAGCAACAGCCATCTGTTGTGTTGAAGTGGCCCTGGGCTACGCACTGAACCCCTACCTGCTATCTTGTTCTTAGCTTCTGTGAATACGAGCAACAGGAAACGCTGCCACTTTTTCATTTCTTAATAGGCAAACACAACAAAACAGCGCAGAGAGCAAATTTAAAGAGAGTTGTTGGAGATCATGTACGCTGCTTGACATCAGCAAATGCTATTGATGTATGGAATTGTATAAATGATTAAAGTATCGAAGGAGACAAAGATACATGTGAGCAGCGATCAATGTGCAGGTCAGGGACACTTTGGTGCTACAAAAAAAAAGAAAAGAGAAAAAAAAGACATTTAAAAGTCAGCAAAGACAAGGACGTGTTTCGTCGTGACTGTGTTCTTTCAGTTTGTTTTCCTGTTAACATCAGCTAAGCGTAATGCATGCATGCATTTATATTACCTCTTCACTTATAATAAAATAATACCAGGCCTAAGACTAGGCTTCTCCAATATTTATCTAAAAGATCTTGCATCAAACTAAGATAAACATATGGGTTTGTAATGTTAAAGAACATTAAAATAAGTGAAGTGGAACAAACAGAGAGTCACATTAACATGCAGTAGTCACCTTCACCACCGCAATATGCCCAAGTGCAATACCCAAATCACAACTGTCGCAACTTTTTTTTATGAAAGTAAAATGCATCACGCCATACCATTATAAATGAAGCGTAGTATGACCTACAAGTCATATTCTCCAGAGGTAAGAGAACATGCTAGGTTGGTACAGACCCCAGCAAAAAATATTTCATCACTATTTTTTTTTGTGGTGAAAATGAAATGCAAAAATGGCCACACCCGCCAAACTATTGACTCATATCTTAATAACTTAAATTAATTAGTTAAATTAATTCCCATATATTCCCCTTTTTAATAATGCTCAGCACCTACTTTATATATGGGATAACCTAGTAGTTTTGTTGGGCTTCTTTAAGTGCCCTTACATCCATAGCCGCACTCCACACTGCCTCCTCGGTTGCCAAGAGAAGGAGACCAAACATCCAATATTTACTGCAATGTTGGTCAATAGAAGAAGATCAATAGAAAAAGATTAGGCTTTAGCTGCAGAAAACCATATCAGTCACACGATGAAAGCATGTATGTGTTGAGACACATATATGATTGCGATGCTGCACTATCACTAAATCTTGCCCACGAGTGAGGCATGTGGTAACATAAGAACAAGATACATATAGGGCTCCCAGTAGCACAGACATCAGATATCTTCTGTTTGGTGGTAATCTCTTATGATTCTGGCCATTGTTTCCAATACCACCGTCTGGCTGTGATTTACGACTTTGTTGGGATGATCTACAATGCTCACGTCGCTGCCTTAATGGGAAAATGTTTAATAAAATAGAATGTCTCTGGTGTGTTCCCGGGATATTGATCTACATTCTGCCTCCCTTTCTGTTTTTTTTTTTTTTTTTTTATAGCGGCAGAGCAGCACTCTTCTACAGCCCAAACACTTGAGAGTGGGCATGCAATGGTGAAGTAGCACTCCTCTAGATTAAAGCACACGCCTAACATCAATCAGATAACCTGTTTTTCTTTGTGTTTTTTTTTTTTTTTTTTATTATTTTTTTTTTTTATGCTTGACTCATAAGTGGTTCAAGCAGCCTTGTAAAAACGAGGACGAGGACAGACTCGGGGAAAGAGGACACAGAGGAAGGAGCGATGATGGGAAACAGGAAAAAGGAAGCTATTTTCCACAACCTTCACTGCGAGTGGTAGGCAGTGACAAGTCATCCTCCAAACTAATCATGACGCACATTTGGCATTCACTGCGTGGAAATGGGAATCAAGTATTACGATCTCTTCACTTTCACTCGCTGAGACAAACCAGTGTCTGTTACCTCTATGCAAATGCAATCACACGCGCAGGCAGACAGATGTACAAGCTTCCCTTCTAACGTATGAGAATATGAAATTATATCCGCCTTCCATCTGTTGGTCAGAATCTGATTTATAAAATGGCCTCCAACAACTGTATTAATATACAATGCCAACTGTGTTGTTTTTTTCACCTTTATTTCTCCAGAGAGTGTCATTGTCTTGATTTTCAAAAAGCTACACAGACTGATGGACACTGAGGTACTTTGCTGTGAAACCCTGGATTCCACTGAGGTTGGCTGCGTTACGGCACCTGATTGCAATGCTTGTGACTCCACCAGACAGGCTGCAGTGCTTTTCAGAAGCATCCCAGAAATGGCTCTGCACACTTAACAAATCAATATATGCCCCGTCTATTTTTGACAAAAGTTGGATAACGAACTTCATGCAGCTATCAAGTATCGAAATACGGCTTGACGTCGATACCTAAGGAGTAAAACCCATCAGCATTTTGTTTGTCTAACATAATGTTACATAAACACATTGTTTCCCATTAATTACCTTGACACCACAGTATAAGTTGTCCCTGCCACAGTCTCATAATGAACTGAACACATTTTTACATTTTTACACTTTTCTGAAAACTACAATGTGTATTGTTATTTTCTTTTTGTTAAAAATCATTGTATATATTTTTTTAATTCCTATTAAAATTGTTCAAGAAGCAGTATTGAAGCCAAGGTGTCAATATTGGTATCGGTATTGACATCGTTTTAACAACGCTCAGTCCTAAGGGTACGTTAAGATGCACAGAGCGCGTCCGATAGTGTAAATTCACAATCAATAATAATGAACACGGCGTCAAAATATAGATTCAAACTAATCATAAAGACTAATGTATTTTCATGTTTCACAATTGAAACAGATGAAAAAGAAACCATTTAACTACATAGTCGGCTTATCTGTGATAGGAGCCCAAAAATGAAGGGAAAATGAAAAAATTGGGCTGACAAACCACCCTCCTTCTGAACCACTCATGATGTGACATGAGGCAGTGCAGTGGAGAGAATAAAAAGTGAGCCAGAGCCAGAGCCATAGCACGACTCAGCTCTCCCCGGTGAAATCCAGGGGTAAGACTTGCAGGTACGGTGCTTTGCTCATCGTATCTGTATTCTGGCTGCAGTTGAAGACAGAATTTCTGTCTCACTTTAATTTTATTCCAGTGTTGATCACAGCGTGTGCAAGGATCATGCATCACACTGAGTCTTTTTAAAATAATAAAAAAAAACAACATTTGGTTTTATTTCCTATTGGCAGATAGACATATCAGGGAAACAAATGGGCCCACTGCTCTTCTCCACTGCACTTTTACTGGAAAAATATGAAAACCCAGCAAATTGTGACAATTTGTCTCAATTACATTAACAGCAGAGACTCCACACTGGAGAATATGATATCGATGTAAAAGTGACAGGCAAAATTGACCAAATTACAGCTATATTAAAAATGATTCCCCTGCATAGAAACCATGGTTTCCACACAAAGAACAATTTTTCCAGCAACTACAACTGAAAATCCATGGGGACAGACAAATGGAAAGAGAGAGGGGGTAGCCTAACAAAGAGACTTTGGTTCAATACAAAAGCAAAATGAAAAAATAGCAGAGATGAAATTTCAATTGATGGTTGTAGCTATCAGAGGTTTCCCAGGGACTGATCCTCTAGGGGAGGGATGGCCCGAATTATGGACCAATCAGACAAACAGTTGCTCCTGCTAAGTGCTGGTCTCTGTGGAGTTGGCCATTATTCAGTCTACACCACTACAGGTTTAAAGAGCACTATAAAGTAGTTACCAGGTAGTTACTGTACTTTGATCATAGTATAAAATAAATGATGCCTACTTACACATTCTCCTTTGCCTTTACACTACTTGTACACCTGTCGGACATTTACTCTCTCTCCACTGCTAGAGCCATTATCTTGTTGTTTTAGCTGCCAATCTAAACCCCTTTTATTCAGTGTTGTCCTTTGTTTCAGTTTTCAAAGCAATTTGCTCATTCATTTTATTAGGTGGCACTTGTATATTCAAGTCACTATGGTCTTTAGGTTGTTGAAGCTGCCTGTTGTATTGTGTGTCTGTGTGTGCGTATCAGCGGTCAGTCATGTACTGACAGTTTCATTTCCAGAGATCAGCTGTGCAAAGAATGTGTGTTTTGTGTGTCTATTGTGTATTGTGTGCAAATAATGAGCTGTGAATGAAGCCTTGATACAAGGATCACCAACAATGTAGCTCCATATAAAAAAAAAATTAAAAATTGAACTCCATTGTGTGTCTGAGTCGAAACTCTAAATGCAGCTCTATGCAAATTAAAATAACCGTCAGCCAGTTTAGCATTCAGTTTACTTCTTCAGTACGTGAGAGCTGTGCTGTTCTGAAGACATGCCAGAGCCATCAGCTCACAGTGTTTTAACGCTGCTAATATCACCCCAGACAGGATGCAGTCCCGTGGCTGCCCCCAAGACTGTTCTGTGTCACCAGTTTGCCGATCCAGCCTTGAGTGGAAACTACCTAAGCCTCTGAGTGTCATCGCTCGCTACAGGCTCAGCCAATCCGCAGCAGAGATTTGGCAGAGCTAAACGTCGTGGGAGCATTGGTCCGTGCTCTGAAAGGTATCAACGCTTCGCACATGACTAAGCTCAAGCATTTCTGCCCAAAATGAAAATGACTATAATTAGTGTGCCATTTTGCCAAGTGTCGTCAGGCTATGATCCTCTCTGGATTCAGCTGACGCCATGCTGGAGTTACTCGACAGTTGCTGAGAAGGCAACGGATCTGCATCAACACTTTACACCTCCATCTCTGCGGGATAATAAGCAGTGCACATCAACACTGTCAACCTACTGTTAGCACTGCACTGTTAAATACTATGAATCTTAAATACGGGTCATTTTCAGATAGCGCCCCTTAAGTATTTCCTTGCTACATGATCCAGCTTATGAATAACATTTAGAAGATCTGTGGACTGTGAGGCTTTGTTTTCACAGCAATTGAGACATTAAAGAAACAATAAAAGATTCTTAACCTGGGGCAGCAGAATAACTTTTTAACACAACACGAAAAAGACAAAAAGTTGTGGCAAACACCCAACCTGTTACCAATTTAGACATCAAGCACAGAACAACATTGGTATTGTGACATTTATGGTCTTCACCAATTCCTGAGGGAAATTTCTGGCTGTTTAACTGCTACAGTAAATCGCTAACTTTGCTTCTTGATGCCGAGCAGGTAGAATACGGTGAGTTTTTATAAAAACCTGCTTCCTGAAAAAAGCTGCCTATTGTGTGTGTGTGTGGGAACATGCCGTGTGAAAGAAGTGAATAAATGACCATAAGAGTAAAGTGAAATACATACTACAATTACTGCTTCACAGTCGTATGCCTTCACCCAGAACAAACAAACCGCTCACTCGAAAAAGGGCCTTTAGAATTTTTAGCTGCCAACATAGGTTCTGTCTTTGTATGTCACTTTTAAAATGTAAATAGGCTAAATTTCAGCTCCTGTTGGTGAATAATTTGATTACACTTGCTGTCAGTCACTGACAACAATGTGTACCTCACTATTGACTGGTGAGATTCTACAGCATCTTCTGTTTCAATCTTTGAACCAAAGATAAAACAATCTGAAGGATTTCAGGAGCTGTCTATTATGGATGTGAACAAGGAGAATCACAGATGAAACACAGCAGAGCTTTGTTTCACATTTACATCTGGATGGCAGGAAAGGGGAGCTTGTTAATAAATGAACAAAAAACTGAGAGAAACAAGAAAACCAGCCAGGAAAGGAGATTATTTTAGACCCACAAAACAGTGATCCTAAGTGTTATGTACAAGCCTACTGATCATGAAAATCAAGATAATGGAGGGCAGATCTTCCTATTCACAGCCACAAGAAAACCTTAGTAAGGTTCTCAGGGCTTTCTGCTGCTGTCAGCAGTTGCACCTCAGCTCTTCTTAGAGCTCTACTATCCTGCTGAGCATGATAATGTTTAATCAAATAAGTGATCGTATAGCTCTGGACGTCTGCCAGAAGTGCCATACTGCATTCAAATCTGAGAGACCTTTAGCACAGAGATATGCAGTGTACTTAAAATATATCTGATCGCATGCATAATTACTGGCATGATTTACATTTGATCCTGTCCAAACCTCCCATCCTCTGCACTTGTTTTGACACCATGAAAAAGCAGTAAGTACATATGGTTCCTTAATGCACTGTAGAAACAGTTGCAGTACAGTTTAGCAGGATAGGACAGAAGAAAGGACGGGGATGGAGAGACAGGGTTTTGGGTAGGACAGTATAGCATGAATAGAACATAAACGAATGCGGTTATAATAACAACCGTTCCTCTTTGAAATGACAGCATCGTTGGAATTTATACGGTTAGGTAAAGGCAGCAGGTGGTTAGAGTTATGAAAAGCGGGGCAATAAAGTACACAGATTCTGGCAAATTTCATTGAGATTATATGTATTAGTGTGTGGTATGGCAAACATTTTGCGACTGTTAGGACAGGTTAGGATGTCATAAGCACTTGTAGTAGCACAGTTGCACCACGTATCTTCAATGACTAACACTCCTAGATATTTAAGAAGAAATAAAGAGTCGACGAGGAGAATAGACATATTGTGCATGGAGCTGCTTTTAAGGGGCTTTGATTACAGATTATGATGGCATCTGGTGTGAATGGTACTGTACATGACAGGCAGCATATTTGAAATTGCCAGCACCTCCTGCTGCCGCTGCTGTTCATCTCGGTAACATTGAATAGAGACACCTCTCTGAGGGCTCGTGGTCCACAGTGGGATAACTCAAGTCCTGGCAGAGACCACGGTTTACAGCATGAGGGGTGGATTAAATGTTCTGCGCACGTCCTTCATGGAGCTAGTCTCCTCCAATTTCAGGATATGATAAATCTGCAGCTGAGGGGCATTTCTCCTGGAGAATTCAATTAGGTAAGAAAAGAGAAGAGGATCACAGCGATATTAGAGGTCTGATCGCAGAGCTCCTCAGCCCTCCCAGTAATGAACCGCTCCGTTCCTCCACCGTGACTAGATTGATTTGACTAGCCGAGCTCAGAGTTCATCCTCTTTTTAAAGTCACTCTCAAAAAGGCTGGATGTCATTGTGGAGGGGAGAAGTTTGAAATTTAGAACGATTGAAACGGGATTGAAATATGAGTGAAGGATTGGATTAAGTGGCCGGGGAGTGAAGTGCTTGTATGCTCCAGACACCTGCCAACGTGTTGAGATAACCTTTAAAGAAGTTTGTGATCTTTTCAAACCTGGCAGACTTGACAAACACTTGGGACCCCACCCCTGATCAATAACTCAGCTCTGTAATTGCTTCATGTCTGGATTATCAGTTAAATGCACCCTGAACGTCCTGTCTCTGCTTTCTGTCAGTGCAGAGGGGCTTTATTTGTGTGTACAAATCAGTTGCACCACGTATCTTCAGTGGTTTCATGATAAGCATTCGCCTCATGTCCACATTCTCCATCTAAAGTGAAGATCAGTTCGTAGTCTTGAAAGTGAGTCTGAAGGATGTACCTAATAGCGCGCATAGTATAATTACCTTTAATAGTATCTGATAAGAATCTCTATTATGAGATTATGTTACAAAGGCACAACTATTATTACCACTATTAAGCATGAAAGGCAGAAACTACCTATAGGTTAAATCCTTAACACTGCTGATGTTTATCTCAATTTATAGTCAGTTCTGGGTTGAAATTGGTCCATGCCACATAATGTTTCAGCATTTTCAGCAATATCTAATGCCCAAAGTTGCCTTTTTCTTTAATAGCGTCTGGCTTTCCCCGGGAGATGCACAAAAGACTCCTCATTGCACTGACAACAGCTAACATCCACTTACAAAGCTGAATAGTTCAACAAACATTTTAAACCACTGCTATTATCTGTTGCCAAAAGATTTTCTGTGAAGCTAGAATTAAAGTTTTTTTTTTGAGGTGCTACAGTTTTAACCCATTTCCTTAAAATCACAAATCCTATTTCACATATTGAATGACAACACTGAATGACTCAAAGCTTTGGATAACCTTCTTTGCTACGTCTAAAGCCCTATTCTAAAACTCAAACTCAAAAACTCAATCAGTGAGAGAGATCACAGTATTCTAGTTAGCCTTCTCTGTTAATTTTTCATTTTTGTTCTTTCGTTCTTTCTCACCCATTTTGTTTCATCGCCAACTGATGTCTAGATGCGCTGAACTTTGACCTCCCTATAATTGGTTCTTTGTAGGTGATTCAGAAAAAAGAAAGACAATTTTACTGTTGCCTTTGCAGTAATAATGTCAGCATTGAGCAAGATATTTATATTCTATGGTTTAAACTAGCTATGGTCATTGTAATGCATGACCAACTTGTTCAGTGGCAGGTGGAAATCCCAAAATTCAGAGCACATAGTCAAAATATTTGCAAACTCGGAGCAGGAAACATATTCTGGTTCCTAGTGCCTTGTATATGTTCCAAATTGATTGGGTCCAACATTGACAAAAAAAACAAATGTATAGCATGTTTTATTACAGTAGAGCCTCCACTCTCTGGCTCTCTATCTCTCTGGTGTCTGAGCTGAAAGTGAAGCCAATGCGAAGTGTCAAAAAAGTGCAGTTCCTTGAATGGCCACTTGGGGCTGGCTCCAAAAGCGAGTTAATCCCCATAGACCCCCATGTTAAAATGCCTAACTTTACGGAAGAAATAAACATGTTTGCAGTTTACTAGTTCATTTCTTTGTTCTTGGGGTGTGATTTGTTTTATACAGGCTTTATATGAGGCTTTATTTTTTCATAGACTGAAGAGCACTCCCTCCATGAATTGACTTTGACATGTAAGGCCTGTGGATTGCCCCTTTTAAAGGTTCAGTATGTAATATTTACAGCTGCTAAAGATGTGAAAGGACAGCTTTGGTCCTCACTCCAACAGGTAATGGTAATAATGTGATTCAAACACCAAAAAAAGTCCTTTCTAAGTTACTGTAGGCATTTCTTATTTTCAGGTGATGATACACTAATGAAAACCTAATTATGAATATTGTATTATTTCTATTATAGCCTTCATTTTATTCACTGTTGCAATTAGAACCCCCTTAAATGCCCAGAGTGTTAGATTAGTATGTACCTGCAGAAATTGAATTCAGCATAAAATAATTATGTTTTCATTACTGTATATCATGTAAAAATAGGAATTGTCGTGGCTTTTTTTAACCTCAGAAGGAGCAGTTTATATCTGCTAAGGGAGCGGGTCACCTTCCTTCTTTGTTCTGTTGTATAACGGGTGTAATCCAGTGTTAAGGTGCAATACCGTCACCTACTATGTTTGAGTGTGGACCAGAATGAACATCCCCTTAACTAAAAAAAAAAGCCTAGAGCAGACAAAATAAAACACTGGCTCTACAAGGGCATTTTGAACATTTTTGCAGTGGGTGGTTGTAATCTGCAACTTCACTGTTAGTCGTCGCTAAATATTACACATTGTAGCTTTAAGTTCTACATACAGAATTGATCAAATTCATCAAAGTCATTGGAATCGTTACAAGTATACTGTATCTGATGACTAATTTGAGATGCGTTAATGAAAAGCGTTTACATCTCTTTTGGGATGAACTGGCCATCTGGCTGCATAAAAAGAAGCAAAATGCCCCCTGCTGTATGATCCATCACTAAAGAGGCCAGAAACGTACACTACATGTGAATAAGGGGTGTTACAAGCGATTTCTCACGCCTCATGAGCCCATTGTTCTATCCATACATCTATCTAATTTGATATATGTAATATTCTTTTCAATACTGCATGCCAGTGATAGACAGACAGATAGATAATTGTGCTCTGCATACATTGTGAGTGAGCTGACTGAAGAAATTACTTATACATGATGTAATGGCTGTAATCATCATATATTTGAATCATGTAGTATGAAAAAGCAATTTTTTATGTTTTATATATAATTATTTCAGTCCACCTCTGTCCTGATGTGGGGCAAGTTTGTGTCAGCAGCTTCTGCTCTCGATACTTTTATTTTCTCCTCAGGGGTGAGAAAAATCATCTCAGCATGAGGCTGCATTGTGTTTCATGATGCAAACTTTAAAAACAAATGTTACCAGTGCACAAGATGTCTATGCATACGATTTTTTTTCAGATGATGGATAAATAGGAGGAGATAGAGGAAGAGATGAAGATGAGTAGGAGAAGACGGCACAGAATAGGATGTGATTCCAGGAAGTCTGAAGAGTTGATTCAAGAGCTTTGAAGGAAGAAATCAGGGGCGTTTCTAGCTTTCGAAAATATCGGGGGCTAAGTCAAGTTTGCCTGGGGCTCGTCTTAAAGTCGATTCTGTGTCTCTTCCATGAATGTACATGGAAGAGACACAGAATCTCAACATTGATGTGATAGTATCTGAGACCCCTAAGCTTTTATCAACACCCATATAAAAGTCCAAGGGGACATGTAATCATTTACTATCATTGGTACAGTTTACAATCACATCATCATTTAATAAAAAATTCTTACATATCTCGCCTTTAGGATGACCAAGACACAAGTTACATTATTATACTACAGTATCCAAATCCCATAAGAGCTATATGATCATATAAATATCTATATAATATATAAATATATATATCTCTTTCCACTCTTCCCAGTTGATCATGGCTACAGCAAATATATGTAAATATTAAGATTGCATGCGACAAGAGAGAAAAGAAGTTTCTCTTTTATCCCTAAATAGCCTATGCATGCAGCCTGTGCTTCGGCAGTATTGTTTGTTTCGTTATGACCATGTCAATAAAATGAGCCTAAATGAAGTGAAATGAAAAATGAGACAGACAGAGAACTTTCATTTGAGAGACATGGCCATCAGTTCATCGTAGCCTAGTTACTATTATTGGTATAAGTGCTATCTTGCTTGGGTTGCGATAGTCACATCAGTAAGTCTTGGGCATTAAAATAATTTGCCACATCATGTGCTACCCACGTTCAATGATTTGCCTTGTGTTTTCTTCTCGAAATAAGCCATAAAGGCTAGAAGGGTTGGAGCTTTTCACCTGGGTGTGTACATCTTCCAGCTTGGTACGGGTTAAGCGCTTGATTGGATCAGCAGAAGGGACGCTCTGTGCAGCGCTCGACTACTTCGCTCTCCTTCTGATGCTGCAAGTGAAGTTCCCCATTCCCACATCTTCACACCCAAATGATCAGACCTAACGACGGCACTGGAAGACACCTACATAATTTCAGTAAGTCACGGAGGAGGAGAGCGAAAATATCCCAGTATTGGTAAGAAACAACTAATAAGATTCTTCAGCCACACAGTAATTTGTGTATAAATACGTGACAGTGTATTAACTGGAAACATGTGACTTGTTTTCTCTAAATACCAGAACTCAGGCTTTAGGGAAATCAAAGTAAAAGGTTAAGCTGAATCGTGTGTGTGACACTGTCTCCACCTGAGTCTTCACACTAATTAGAGATACCAATAAATTAGCATTTCTGTGTTGATGAAGGACTCTAATAGAAGAAATTTACACCTGCAGCAAAGGAATGAGGCTCACAGCTGGAATTAGATTCAGCCGTGGTGATATTTAACCAGGTGTCAAAATAACACAATGCTATTTTTGTGAGAGCACAGACTCTGGTTAACAAGGTTGACAGTGAGTGAATGTGTCCTTTTTTTGGGGAGTAAAAACCACCGTGGCGGAGGAGGAGGAGGAGGAGGAGGAGGAGGAGGAGGAGGACAGACGTCAAGACAAAACAGTAATTTCCTTAAAGAAAGGATCAAAGACTATATTTTTGTTCAAAGGTTTAAATTTATTCAATATTGGAGGAGAGATGATTAGGATTAGAGGTTCAACCAGACTATATTTACCAGACTGAATACAGGTGTGAGTACTTTTAAGCAATCGTGTTCTTTGACAGAATTGTATTGAATAGACCACTGGATGAAATTCTGTCGACCTTTAACCAACAGTGTTCACCTGCAGACTCTAGCACTGTGTAGACCTTTAGAGACTGCTACTAGAATGAAAACCTACACAAAAAGTGAAGTCCTAGTAATAACCCGCAAAGGAGGATGACAGATAGATGCGGTTAACACTGTCAAGGTTTGGCACCTTTCATTACTACACAATAAAAACTAAAAAGATACACTTCTGCAGTTCTATCGTGCGGTTCAATAAACATCTACAGAAATGGAGGTTCTTGTTAAATTCCTCCAAAATTTGTCTTCCTGTTTCCTGTGTGAGATGTGAAAAGCAATAACATCTAGTCCTTATATACTACAATGCTCGCACAACTGTACAGTGTCAACCAATTACCAGCAGGAGAAAAGATAGAACTGAGCAGAGACAGAGCTCAAGGTTGTTGAATATTTGATTTGTTTGGTATTTTTCTTCCTGCTTCCATTTAACTAACCACTTCTCTGTCCCTCACACACAAACACACACACACACACACACAAGGGTTTGCGAGCCCATTCCTTATCCGTGAAGCCAGACAAGGTAACCCGAGGACATGTCCCGTCATCTCATCAGTCTACCCCAAGACACAAAGCCTTGGCAGTTTGGTTGTCACTGGTGTGTATTTTGCTGGTCAACGTAAGTACACATGAGTTGTGTATAATTGCAAAAGGCAACATCTCTTTTGAAAGTGGAATTATCACTAACCCATTGCCAAATGTTAAGGAAAAATAATATTTTAAGGCACTGCAGTTCAGGACAAATCTGCATAACACAGATACAGGATCCATCCAATCACTGATGCTCCTACTGCCTCCTTTCTAACATAACCAGAGGGGAACAAGTTGCTCTTTCCACTAACAATAAACACATTAGTGATGCTTGACAGGTGATGGCTTCCTCTGGAATAAGAAACCTCCACAGTTCACAATGTCAAACGTAGACAGCTGCTGCCGCAAGTCACTTTTCTTGACTGACACGCCAGACAGTTCCTCCATCAAAGCCTTGTCAAAGCTGCGATACTGGTTTTATACACAGAGGATAATTTTGCCAAAGTACCAAATTAGTTTGACTCCCAAAGGTTCTACTCCTGCTGATAATAAATGCACTGGTTGTTGTTGTTGTTTATTCTTGTTGACTCTGTTGACATTGAGTCATATAATGTGGGGACCTTGTGCGATTAATAAATTATACACCAACCTCAGTGTTTCATGAAGTGCATAAAACATGGGATGATGAAATTTCTTGAAATATTCTGTGCCCTGATTATAGTTGTATAAGGTCAAAATTTGTCAAAAGTTTTCCCGCCTTTGATTTAGTAATGCAACATTTTGCACAGAAAGTATTTCATTGATATTTCTGGGGATTTTCATTCACTATCTGTTCTTAAAATGAAAGGGAATGGATGCTAGATGCTGTGTTACTGACCTCTGTCTCGAAGTAAAATTCTGCTGAGGCTTTATATTTTAATTTATGGATTCACATCACTGACAATCTCAGCCATTAATGCAAATGGCTCATGTCCCCCTGGTAACGTTAATCTTGTAAAAGACAGGCCAATTTAGTCTAAAAATTCATACGAACTTCCTTATGTTAAAGCCTCTGCTTTCACAGCCCCTTCATCCCTGAAGAATGTCTGAGTCATGAACCACAGCCACAACAATATGGCCATTCAGCTTCATCAGTCTACTGCTCACTCTCCCATTGCAATTTATATTTTATATTTTTGTATGCAGCAGAATGACTGCTATAATCCTCTGATTACCAACACACATATTAAATATACACAGCTTCCTGGAACACACCTCGTTCCTATATTTTAAGTAACGTTTTATCATATACAAATGAGGGCATATTTTATAACTATACTATTTTATAACTTCTCCATGGGAGCCTATCCCAGCTGACATTGGCTGAAGGCCGGGTACACCCTGGACATGTTTATTATAGCAACCATCATGACAAAGGTCCTCTAACATTGACAAAGTACTTATTTTAACCCAACCCGCAATTCTCCCAAAAGCCTATTCCAGGAACTAGTCCTGATGGTTGTATCAGACCCTGGGATAATTAACCTACATGGCCGTTGAGGTTGGAGAACTTTTTATGTTAAATATGCCATTATGCTGCAGGTCAACTGGAGACAACAGCTATTGGTTGCTGGTTGTCATAGTAGCACACAAGGCTACTATGACTACTATATAGGCTACTATA
>JAPQRN010000018.1:10993800-11012409 GCA_037367275.1 Coranthus polyacanthus
CACAAGTCACGTTTTCAACACCCTCTCAGCTCCGCATCATACGGACATAATAAAGTTTGAGGGGTCGCGTCGGTCTCCGAGGACGCAGGCTGAAATGTAACTGGTTGACCTTACTGCACCATTTATTTCTGTTTCATTTAGCACAATCTGTTGGAACAGTTGCTGTGCATCAGGACGGAATCAAGTAAATGGGTAATCTGAGGTTCTCCGCAACATCCTTCTGTCGTTTGGCCGCGTAGGCCTGCGGTGATGGTGCTGCGGAGGAGCAACTTTATGGGGACAAAGAAAAAAAAAAACAAGAAAAAAAAAAAACCCTAAGGTTCAACATCAAGTAGTTTTTTGGGGGTTTTTTTTTACCATGACCAGGGTTGCAAAAGAACTGGTCTTATTGTGCTCCGGGTAGATACAGGATAGGCGCATTTACCCTCCGTATCTATTACCAAATATGTATCACACACGGCCACTTAACAGACTGATAGAAGTGTAAAAAGTGACATATCGTTAAATCAAAAATATCTACCAACAAGTCTGATGAATAAAATAAAAGCAACAGACACCAGCAAATCATAGACGCGTTACTGGGGATGTGATGAATTAATGATCAAAAAAAAAAAAAAAAAAAACGCACGGCATATCCGCATCTACTTACATTGAGGTGATGTTTTTGAATAACTCTGCTATGTCAACACTGGTCCCATTGTTCCCAGTATCTTGCAGGGCCAGTAAAGGGAAAAACCTGCCGTTGTCGGACTTATTGCAATAGATCTCTGTTTGAGAGCAGCTGCAGGTCGGCGGGCAGTCCAGCATGGAGCTCAGATAGTCCTGGAAAATACTCATCAGAAACAAAACCCTCCACCAGCAAATCCGGATCGAATGAAACCATAGATCCATGTCTCCGGGCAGAGGGAGAAGAGGTCCCGATGTCCTCTGGGTTAGAACAGAAGAAGGAGTGGAGGAGTAGGAGGGAGGAATGAAGGAAGAGGACGGTGGTGCGTCTGTACAGAGGATGCTCTATGTGAGCGTGTCTGCCGTGGATGGATGCTGTAGTGTCCTTGCGCGTCAGAGACTGGGTGAAAAAGAGAGAGGAAGGAAAAAAAAAAAAAAGAAAAAAGAAAAAAGAAAAGACGCAACAAAAAAAAAAACGGTAAAATCAAAAACAAGAAAGCGAATTTACGTCAGGCTCCAGTCGCCTTTTCAGCCTAAAATGCATGGTGTTTCCCCCGGAATGCTGTGCTGCTGCTGATGTCGTCGTCTCTCTCCAAGCAGGACCAGGACGACTGGCTGGAGAGGAGAGAGACGCAAAACGAGAAGTTGGGAGCATCAAGTCCCTCCTACCGGCTACAGTCACACTGACACCTGCAGAAACTGCACGCAGTAAACAGCGATTACAACTGCACTCATCATACGAGGATCGCGAACACAGGACATTTCATCATTACCCTTTAGGAGAGAAGAAGAAAAAAAAAACCAAAACAGACTCAAACAGACAGGTGATCCTTCCAAAAAATAGTATAGATACGGTGTACGCTTCAAAAAACAAATCATCCACAGCAGAGTCTGTAAAACGCAAGTCCCAGTGTGATGAAAAGGCACAATGTAAACGAGACCACAAGAAGTCTACGTGATCCTTCTCTGGGCTGTTCACCAAGATCTTCAATATTATCGAAATGATAATTGAATGCTTAATTGTGAATTCCGTTTGAATCGCTGCTTTAATTGATTGTTACACTAAATCACCATCTTCATCATAGCTAGAACTAAAAAACAAAAAAAAAAAAAAAAGGAAAAATCTCATTTAGAAACATGATCCAAGTTCACCGGTGAAGATGTGAGATTGAGCACCTCTGGCTTAATGAGCATCAATATTTGAGCAGAGTGAGGTCTTAACTAGCGAAGCCCGAGTGGAAATTAATCTGATTTAATTAGAAAACTGGAGTTTATTTTAAGAACTCAAACATAATACAGCACTTGAGTTTTTTTTTTTTTTTTTGGGGGGGGGCAGTTTTTCGGAATGTTCTGACTATGAGGATGTTTGCCTCGTCCCTGTGTTGCAGGATGAAAATGATGTGATATTAAAGCATCAATGCACTTCACATGGCACCAAACTGAGTCGATGTCGTCCCCGCGTTGTCGTTCCCTCCACGTTTGACGCCATTTATTAACAGTGCAGCACATCTATATCCCATTTTGAACAGCGCCGTACACACGTTTTTAGTGGAATCAGTCAAGTCATTTCTAAAGGCTTTGTTCTGTTTCCTCTTCAAAACTCCAGCTCTGCTTTACTTTACTAAGAGCAGAGCATTGAACAGCTTCTCTTTGCATGTTCATTCTGCTTCTGATAGAAATAAAGATAATAAAGTCTGAACGCCGATAAAATATTAAACAATTGAATAGACACAGCCCACTGTAGTCAGTGGAGTGGATACCTGAGTCAGCACTATGGTGTGTGTGCGCCCTACCTACACTAAAACACTTTTTAAATAAATTATTTCATTTTAAAATAGTTTCTTCTTGGCATATTTTGCTGTTTTATTACTCAGTTGCGTCTACAGTACATTCATCTGCTTGTTTTTTGGTTTTTTTTATTAGTATTATTATTTTATTTAAATTATTCCGTCACGTTTAATCTTACGGAGGCCTAAACTCTGAAATGTCTGTCTTTCTCGGTCTGAAAGATTTTTATTTTTTGTGTGTGTGTGTGTGTGTTGAGGGCTGACACATACCAATCACCTGTCACAGTCCCTCTGGCCTAATCTGAGATGAAGTTTCAATTTTTGTAAAACTAAACAGATATGAAAAGCCCTCGGAGAATTACCTTTTCAAGTGTTGTCTCTTGAAGCTCTATCAGAATGTCACCGGTTTGGTTCAAATGCCACTTGTTCTCTTGATCTTATTCTGAAGTTTTATTTGTCCTTGTCCTTAATTTATTTTTTATAAATGAACTTTGAAAAACTCACGAGAGATCTTATCAAGCACATGACAGCTTTCTATCTCCAGTCACATGAGAACGAGTGGAGCCGACGCTCTCTTGTTCCGTTTGACTTGTACGAGCCGTCACTGGATTTCAAACGTTCCCAGTCTATCTTCACTTACCCCTTCAAACGGGCTGCCATTGCGATGGCTGTCACCCATCAGTACACCTCTCACTGGGAAAGCCAACGTCAAGCCAAACCCATCTGGAGCCCTGAACCGGGCCTCCATCTTATCTGTTCCAGCTTAATCACTTATCACCTTTTGATGATTGTCAACCATTTCGTATCCCTGTTTGCAATCAGATCAACCACCCTTTAGCTCTGTAACAGCTCAGCTGGTCTGCTAGAATGAATCAGGAACACTCAATATAAGTGTACAGCCTTCAAAGGGTCTAGCTGAACATGAAGGGCCTCATGAGCAGAGTATGGAGTTGCTGAGGACTAATTAAGTGGAAGGAGTGGTGTTCTGCTATCTTTCCAAACTTAGCGACTTAAAAGACAACGTGCCCTCAGATCTCTCGTACACCAGAATGGGGAGCAATAGGCAAGTGTGCATT
The DNA here is from genome assembly GCA_037367275.1 of Coranthus polyacanthus. Lineage (NCBI taxonomy): Eukaryota > Metazoa > Chordata > Actinopteri > Kurtiformes > Apogonidae > Coranthus > Coranthus polyacanthus. The sequence goes on from JAPQRN010000018.1 coordinate 10,997,330, forward strand.
TTCCAGCCAAAGCACACTGAAAGTTTAGCGTTCTTCTAGTTACCGGTTTTCCCAACAAACTGCTTCTGTAATACAACGTCTCTGCAGAGTTCACGTTCACAGCGCTGAAAGATAGCATTTGAAGGATAGCGGTGCTTTGTTAATTCTCGCTGAAGATGTTTTTCTGGTTTGTCTGTGTGTGTTTTTTTTATTTTTTAATATACCTCAATTATGTCTCGTAACAAGATCCTACAATTTGGAGTTTCAGTGATAACGATAACTGAGCGTTTGCATCGCACGCCGGCCAGCGTCTGAATAATATTTATTTGACTGTCTGAGAGGGAATACTAAATTAGCGTGTAGTACTTATGTGTAAAATGAAGAAAGTCACAGCAGGGCTCTTACAGTAAGTGCTCATCAGTAAGTCAAGTCAAGTGGATTTAAATAAATGCACACATGGTGTTTCGACAAGTGTTTCCAGAGTTGAGGAACAGGTTTTCGTAACCGTACATTTCGATCTTTATTTTGCTTTCCTTATGTTTTTGTTTTTAATTGGAATCCGAGATTCCGACTGGTGTTAACTTATAATGAAAAACGGCTTTAAAAATGCTAAAACTATATCTCTCCGAAGAGAAATGTATTTTTCTTTGCACCCTGTAACACAGCAATTTAAACAATGGTTTCTGCTTATCAGCTCTGTAGTAACACATTTTAATAAACCATTAATAGAAACATATAATGCAGATTCTGTTTGCTTTATGCAGAGCTGCTCTGCTGTCAAACAAATTTAAATAGCTTGGCTGATTTTAATTTAGGCTTACTACAGCCTAAGTATGTGCAGCTGTATTTGGGAAAATATGCAAAGGAGTGAAGATGTCCTTATAGTACTTGTGCATGTGCAGGCATTGTCTTTGAAGGGGATAAAAGACAAAAAAGTGCAATTACTGCTGGTTTCTCCGTCCCAGTAGGAAGTTGTTTTATTAAGATAAAAAGGAGGACTGGCATGAAGTGTATCATGTAGGCAGTGTCGTATCAACCTAGGAGATCAATACGGAGAACCTGAGAAGGATAAGTAAAGGGAAATTGTAACAGTCTGTTTCAATAAATCCAGTGCTAACAACATGCCCAGCAGGAAGGTATTCATCCAGCAGCAGCTCATGGCGCTCTACAGTCAAGTGCGGAAGATGACCGTTGTACTGAGTTGCTTCCAGTGGCTGGCGGTTCAAGACTGATAATTGGAAGCATCCTGTGGCTGAAAGGATTTTCAACTTCCTTGGATAATCACATAAAAGAATACCGGTGTGATAACAAACAAAAAAAAAAGAAGAAAAAAAAAAGAAAAGCAATTAACAACACAATAAAATAAGGGGGGAAAAAAGTAAAATGCTATCAGAGAACGCATTATGCTTTTGATCACAAGGAAGTAGGTACCATCTGGTCAAGTTCAAATTTCCATCAGAGATACCATCAATTTAGATATTAAATTATCAGGATCAAAATTTGTTTAAAGAGATTAAGGAATCCATGTTCCTGTGTGCTTCTCAAGACTAATGGAGGAACTCATCACATTCAATCACTGCGAAGTCTAACCCACGAACATGGAAGACAGGAAGTTTCAATTCCAGGGACAGTTCATACCTCATGCCTTACCTCATAGTGAAATGAGTAGCTGAAATCCTTTATTCATTCAGTTCATTATGTGTTTCGTCACAGTAACTCCACAGCATGATCTCTGCCACACATTGCTATTTGTTTTATTCTGTGTTTGAAAGGCAGATTGTGCTTTCTTTTGAAAAATGACACCTCTGCCCAGCCCTGGCAGAAGAGAGAGTGAAAAAAGGCGTTAGTGTTTCTAAACATTTGACACATAACATAAATTACTCTTGTCCGCGACAACTTTTCTTTTACATTATGCTAACTTTGAAAATATGATGAATACGTACATGAAATTATACATATAAATGGTTGAGTTTTATTAAGGATAAGGTGAAAAGAAGGAAAGAGAAAACCAAATAAAGAACGGGAGGAAAGAGGTGGTGAAAAATAAAGGGCTGATAGTAAAAAAAAGCTTAAAAGAGACACAATGGGAGCGATGTTTTTCCTCGATCCAGCAAACTTGAAAACTCGCTCCACCGCATCTCCTACAGTTTCTTTGTTCTCGCATGCATTCAACCCCTGTCAATCAAAATGCTACAGTCAATTAGTCAAGGGGCATTACACACTGTCATCCTGACCTGAGATTTACACCCCTCAGTGGCAGTGTCGTGTAGGAGGAGGACGTAATCCCTTCACAGTCATGACAGTTCATGTTTCTTAACGGATATGATGGTTTTATGATTTTAATCTGTGGATTTATATTATTTAATACTATTACACTGACTAGACTCATGTGAATCACCTCACACAGAAAGACCGTATTTATTCATCAGACAAAAAAATACAAACAGTTGACTTCAACCAGGATATTTACCATAATGCAGAATAACAACAGCTGCTAATAGAGACAACAAGGACAGAATTGTCTGCAGTTCAGTATCCATGTTGAATTAACAGCTGCTAGTCTGGAACGACACCTTGTTTTCTTCTAGAAAGGGGCACGTGAAATGACCCTGCTGAATCAGGGAAGGATATGTAGTGACTTGTAAGACCCAATCAGGCAGCAAATGCTATTTGGAGTCACTATATGTGTAAATGCAAATGCACAAATCTGTTGGCCCAGACCTTAAATACAGACTTTACCATCTCAGCTTCTAAGTGCAAAGTCTCTGTAGCGTCTGTGTAGTGCAGTGAATTCACAACGAGTCGGCATGTCGTTGATGTCGCTGCTTCGTAGTCCACTCTGCTTTACTGTATGTGGATTTCAACTCTTTCACTGATAATACATTCAGTCTTGAAATCAACACACAAACAGTCGTACGAGTCCTGCCTCGTGCTCAAACCTCGAGTATTTTCAGCAGCGGAGAACATGTCCGACATGGACAACTCCGGACAACACCCACACTTGATTCTCCTGATATTGTCTGAGAGTGTATATGTATTTTTTTTTTTAACTTGCATGCTTTAAGCTAACAGTGAATCATACATTTAATATGTTAAAGTTACAGTGGGCAGAAATTAGGCGGGAAAAAAAACGCTTGAATTGAGAATATGAAAATACACAGTCTCCTCCTGCAGCTCTCCTCCCTCTGTCCCGAGCAGACTGAATGCAACGATGGACGACCCATCGCGGTTTCATGCCATGATAGAAAAGTGACGCCAGAACGTGTTAGGGGAGCCGCCATGTTGCTTCTTTCACACAGAGTCTGTGTTCGCAACCACATACTGCATATATACTGGATACTACGCGCTATTATCAACAGCAGTTTACAGTGCAATATGATGTATGTGAACATAAATGCAGTGTACCACAATGCCACATGCCCACAAAGCTTCTCAACTTGGAAACGATTACCTGTCAGTTGTTAGAAGATGTTTAAGTTACGTAGAACTCTGAGTCACATTGTTTGATATAAATGAGATTGCTCATATTAACTGCCAGTGTCAGTCTCTAATTGGTGTTAACTTGTTCATTGGCTCGTGTGAATGTTTCAAACTACAATAGTATGCTGTCTTTGCTGCAAATAATCATTTGAATGAAAATATATCATACCATAATAGTTGTATGTACTTCACGTGCGGTGACTCGTCTCCCCCCACGCTTTACGGCCTACATTTCCTCAGCTCCATGAGGGGAGGTTTCAGTCACTCATCTGTGTTTTCAGACAACTACGGGGAATAACTACAGCCGTGTGAAACAGCATCAGGTCATCTATTTTTATTTTATTTATATTTTTCTCTGGAGTGCTGGGACATTTCTACTCTTTCTTTCTATGCATTTCCCACGTGTCCAAGAGCTCCCGAAAAATTGTTAGTCTACGACTTGTCAAAATAGAGCAACCAGTCACCTCTTGCCTCATCTATATTTATACTTAGTCCTTTGATTTGGATCAAGAGGAATGTTTCTGAATTCTGACCTTTTTTCCCCCGATTTCAGCTACTGCAGCTTTAATTGCAGTAAAAGAATAATGTGCCAGAGTTTGGTAATACCCTGGCGAAGTAAAGGACCTTAAATCTGTACTGCAGTGTCTCAGTAAGTGCTCTACAACCTTTTGCTACATCCTGCCTCAGTAACTATTTCTAAATTCTGCATCCACTATATCACTAGACCTCATATTGGATAGCTTCTTTCTTTGCAACAGAAGAGGGCAAAGGTTCCTTTATTTAACAGTGTTTCTTTTCCCAGCATGACCACTGGGAGGAGAAGGACGCTGAGGAACCGCTCTGTCTGTCATCTATAATTAGAAGCAATTCTCCATAGCTCGATTATTATCTCAACCACCTACAAGAAGGGAGCAGGCTGCAGTCATTCTTTAAGATCTGCACAGGGCACAACACAGGAACACAAACATACTGCACTGCCACAGGGAAAGCTGTGTGGCAAATGTTCCCATGTAGGATTGGTTTGTTGGCTGTTCTAAAAATTCGGTGGCCTTTTTCTTTGTTCTGTGATTGAAATGACTCCAACCTGCGGTCTCGTGTTGAGCAGGACTCGTCTGACAAAGGTGTGACTGTCTCAGCCGTCAGCCTCATTTAAATGAAACATCAAGGCTCCTCCTTGCCACCAACTGATTAAAAATGGATTAATCAAGTTTGGTTAGGGGCAGAACAGCACAGAGATTCAATTTATCACCTGAGCCTATTTAAAATGTAATTACATCACTGGCGTTGATAGATTTGAACAAGGCACAAAGGTTTTTAGATGTTTCAAATTAGCAGAGCCCCGACACCGCAGCTTCATTCACTCTGTTTAAGGCGATGACAGAAGCACCGTCTTTGCCAGGCCTGTTGTCAGACAGCTGAGAAGAACAAAACATTGACTTCAACAGGTTTCCAAAAAAGTAGGAGGGAGCTTACACGTCTTGCAACAGCTGCAACAGATGAGTCTTTAATCGGCTAGAATTAAAAATAACATGCTACTATATGATGTGTTATATAATAGCGAAATAACGTACTAGTCCAAACTAATTGAACTAAACTAAAAAAAAAAGTCTGTCCACATGACCTTCATTTAACTCCATACACACAACACTGCGAACTACGAACACTCAAACAAGCCGTTGTTTTTTGGCGAACTTTAAACCATATCGACGCTGCAGATGCAGACACGTGCCTGTCGACGAAGCTGAGCAGCAACGCCAAGTTCATTTATGAACTTTGATTTGCTATAGGGCCAAACCGGGTTGCTTATACATCTGCCATTGTTGCATGTTCTTAACACAAAGCAGCAGTGGGCCTGCGCCAACTGGACGTGATGTCAATAATGGGCCTCATGCAAGAACCACACGGACTAAACAAATTCGTTCTTAAATGCCACATAAGAGGGATTTAGGAGAACGTGCCGTATTCGCCATTTGCGCGCGGTCCAGACCTGTTGTAGGAATCATACGTAATTAGTTTGTTGTAATTCCAACCTAAGTTTTTCACTGATTATATATTTCATTGAGTTGGAAAATCCTATACATGATTTGTTGACATTTGGTTTGAGACAGTTGGTGACACATTCAGGTCATTTACTCAGTTTTCTGAAGTTACGAACTTTACAAACACAAAAACCAGAGTTTTAAAAAATTACGATTGACCTAATATGGATGCGATGCCAAAGGCAGAGGAAAACATTTTAGTGTGGCAGGACATTAAATATACATATTGTGATTCAAAGACTTGAAAGTGAATGTTCAATTTATTAATCTTACAACAGTATATTTGGATTACAAATTATGTCTTTAATAGATGTGACCTTGAGATACTGTAGATATGAAAACAACAAACAAGCTTAAGCTTGTTTGTTGTTTTCATATCTACAGCGTTGGTAATAAACATTTGTTTTTTCTCAGTGTTTTAGAACATAAGGTTGAAAATAATAAGAATATTTCAGCTTTTCTGTCTTCCATTCTCTTTGAAGTCAGTGTTTAATTGCAGATTGTTACACTTTGCTTAATTCTCAAAAAACATCCTTTCGCTGTGAAGCAGTATAAACCTTTAAACATGTTCCTACTGCTGTTTAAAGTTTTCTTTAAACATGAAGGGTGTTTATACATTAATTCTGATATATTTTGGATATGTTACAGATGTCCATGGTGGCTCAGTCTTATTCACCTGAAAAACTCTTTCTACTGGACCAACATAGCTTTGAGTCTTGCTGACATTGCAGTGTAAGTTCATTTTTCTTCTCTTCCCTGGCCACATTCACTGGCCTGTCTATGCAGATTTTGCACTGCTCTTTTGTGTGTCCTGGAGTGATTTCTGGATGGCAATTAGCTCACTGGCTGTGTGATTGGACTGGAAAGCTTACTGAAATCGTTTAAAAAATATGAGTTAGTGAGCATAAGGTTGTGGATTGAAATCTGTGGCCTGCTGGGATAATTTGTTCCTGAAAAATACTCTACACCCATCTCCTGTCAAATTAAAGGTAAAGTCTGCAGCTTTTCTGGCTTGTGTTTGTGAACAGAACTGTTCAAACTTGACCCCTCCTCTTCACTCAGCGAATGAGGGCGAGAGAGCGGTGGTTGATTGACCAATAGACTGAATGGGGAGAGCGAGCAGTGTAGCGAGAAATAAATAAAAAAAAATAAAATGTTATTTCCTGATTTTGCCACAGTGGTTATATTCAAAAAACACAAATGAACACACCCACTCTTTCACAAAACACGACTTTAATGTTGTAGACGTAATATACAGCGGAAACGCAAGCCTCCTCATTTCTGCTGTGTGTGTCGCTGACAGGTCTGGTCGAGTTTTATCTCAGATAGAACTGTGACACAAATGAGAAGAGCAGAAAGAGGAGAGAACTGTTGCTTTATTTTTAGATTTTTCCACCCATGTACGCCGTGTGATGCTGTTATTGGCTGGAGATACAAACTCGCTGCCTGAAGGTCGGCATCCAGAAGTGTCCTGAACACAGCAAAACAAGAGGAAAATAGAAAATACAGGCAGAGGGCAGGGTCACTGCAGGTAAATACACCACCACGCCGCAAAAAGAGGGCATTGGACCACCTTCCATGTCACATAAAGGTTATGTAAAACAAGCAAAAAGGCCTAAACGATTGATCTCTGGGTGGTATTACTTCTACAATAAAGTTGTTTTTCTTCTTCACACTTCAATCTGACCTATGCTGGTGCAGTGCAGAGTGAAGGGTTCTGCTATCAATCCTGTCTACTGTGTATTGTTCACATTGAACTAAATTCAACATTTTAGCAGACACAACACAACTACTTCCTGAAATATGCCAGTCTGAATAGACCATGTGGTTAGAGTTCAAAACAAAGAAAAACAAGAAAACAAGAAAACAAAGTGTTTTTCATTACTGCCTTGACCCAGTGCTGTGAGTGTCTAAACATAACCAGAAACACAAGTGTTATTTAGTTGTCACAGCTAATTGTTACAGGGAAAAAATGTTGGATTTCAGAAATAGTGTTATGCAACTTGCAACATTACATTTAATTTAAATATTCAGTGGGCAGGGTTGCAGCTACACACTCCTACACTACTTCTAAAAAGTTGATAAGGTGTCATAAGGCCTTAAAACACTTTTTTCACCCTGTAATTCCAAGCATTCAATACCTTCTAACAGTACTTCTAACAGTACATAATGTGCTGATAAAAAACATCAGTCTCTACCTGTAATTCTCCTTCTCGCTTTCTTTGCCTCCTCATAGGGTCTGGATCAGTAACACAGTGCTGAATTCGGATGTAAAACTCTGATGTGTTAAGATGGAAATCCTGCATTTATCTGCCAGAATGTGCTATCCAGTTGCTGAGATGCAGCAGTGTGAAAACTGGTAGCCAGACTCCACTGTTAGCTCCCAGCCAAATGGGCCGAGCCTGCTGGCAGCCACACTGCAGACAGATAATACTCTTATTATGTACACATTCCCACTGCGGGATGATTAGATAAATGCGGGAGCATGTGTGCTTTTATTGTTGCATTAATTATTCAGTGACTATTTTTGCTTGTCTGTGAATATCTGTTTTATCCTTCTTGATCTCAAGTTCTTTTTACAGCTGGCATGTATATGTCCACAGTATGGCAAATGAGTGCAAACACACAATGACTCATTGCAGCCCGCAAAGCCCACACAAGTCAATGCCTGCCGACTTCTATCGACCAATTACTTGCCAGGTCATCACCATGTGAGCAGACTGACTGAGTTGTCAGCAGTGCCACTGAGCAGGCTGTGGTGTGGACTGAGGATGGGATTGAATGGGGATGAGGGAGGGTTGGAGGGGCTTCTCCATTGTTTCGGGCTGACAGTCCGCTGGGCACCTAGGCGGCCAGGCAGCGGACATCAACGCTCTAGCCCATGTTCTGCAGTAGCGGCAGGTCACATCCAGGACCTTGAGAAAATAAGGGAGTCAGACTCCATTTGTTTTCACTCTCTGTTCCCTGGGGAATCAAAGGGGAAGACATTTCCAGCCGTCCCGCCTGACTGAGTCCGACTCACTTAAGAGGTCCGTTTTCGCTTCGCTCCCTCCAAGCTTTGTTCACACATCCAGCAGACATGGCATGTGGGACAGTCGTGGCTTAGCCCGACCAGAAAAGCAAGAGGAGCAGGGGAGTGGAAGAGGCAGCACTTGCTGGCAAGAAGGCAGCTGAGAGGACAAACAGTGCTGAGGAGTAATGAGAGGAAGCATTATAAAGGCCAAAGACCCAGAATAGCCCTCTTTTTTTTCTGAAGGGAAAGAAAATTGGCTTCATGCGTGGGCTGTGTTTGCATGTGCACATTTTGTTTCTCTTATAGAGGTGCTTCAGAGATTCTCCCTGTAGTGTTTGAAAACTGAACATGACAAGTTACCTATGGCTATTTCCTGTCATTTTCTGCCGGTGAAAGGCAAATAAAATTTTGTTGCAATTTAGCAAATGTCTAGTGAAGAAAAAAAAATCCACATCGACTAAGTGCACACATTCCGGGAACCCAAAGGCAGGAAGAAAGTAGAGAAACAGCAAAGAAAAAGACAGTGTAACCTTCAGAGTCGTTAGTGTGACAGGTGTAGAAAGTAGGAATGGAGGTTCCATCACCTTCACTGCACTTCAACACACTAACTAGTGAGTGTGGGCAGGCTCTCCAAAATAAGATGTCCATCATTTTACATGTGACACCTGCTCTCAAAGAATGAATGTTGTCATGTGCGTCAGGCTTCTCTCAGATACTCTTCTCTTTTTTTTTTTTTGAAGATAGTGCTTCCCACACAGTTTGACAAGAGCTGTGGTTTGAGCTGCAAGCTTTTCTTGAACGATACTGCGTGGGCTATCAGAATTAAAATGTATTTTCCTTAACAGTATTGATTGAAATATTAACATTTTGTCTTATTTTAAGAAGGGGCAACATCTCAAACTCCATAAATATGTTAACATTTGGTTAAGTTACTGGATGTCTTGTATTGTATTTCTGCATCGATTTCACATTATGCAGTCTTCTGCTTTTGGCCTATGCGAAGTTCAGTCTGTGAATTTCAACAGTCATAATTCTGCTCCTCCAACCCGTGGGTAACCACACCACAGCTAATTTATTTTATGTTACAACCAGTATTTTGCTTCAGGGTTAAATGTGAGGATACGTGAGGCATCAGCAGGACAAACAGATATCTAACCTCCATTCTTACTACTTTTTTTTTTTCTCGATTTAATTCTAAAAGGAATAAGGAATTAGATCTAAGAAGGGGGCCCTTTTAATTTTTGGTGTGAAACTTCATACTGTTTGTTTTTCTTTGAAGTTAAGCATATTTTTCTCATTGTGGTCGCACTTATCGGTTTCTAGTAATAGTGATGACGGCATTGGAGCTCATTCAGAATGCAGCTAAACACCCTAATTTAAATCCTATATGCATTCTTACACAGTCAGATCAGTCAGCTTAGGTCTGCTAATGAAGGGGCTGTATAAAGAGGAATATTTGCAGGAGGTAAAATAAAGCAGTGACCTGGATCTCTCTCTGCTTGTCTCTTCAGTAGTCTGGTAAGTGATATGTCTGTACACTTACATCACAGCAGGTGGTGTCACACTATATTTCACTGCAGTTCACTGCAATTAGCCCCCTGTGCATCAAGGTGCATGTTGGTATCATATAGTCAAGAAGGTTGCCGGTCTAAAAATGTGAGGTATTTTATGACTGAGTGTAATTTCTTTGACCTTAGTGAAAATTGTGTGATTGTGACCGTACCAAGAGGAAAAAATAGGAATAGGGTAACAACGTTAAGTGATCTTTTTTTAGTCTGCCATTACCCTGGACTACATCAGCCACTGATAAGTTACCCTGAGATGGCTATACGTGTAGATGAAGAAAAAACATAGAAATCACAGGCTGGAAATGAAAAGTCATGACCAAACGTATTCAGAGAAGATATCGCTTACTGCGATAACTCAAATTAGACGTTAATGGCCTGTGGGTTTTCAAAAAGCGAATATAAAACATTATAAACAGTATAAGGCTTTTTTCCCCCTCTTTATAAGTCATAAGCACAGAGAAGACACAGTCAAATAATGATTGTGTACGGTCTCTGATGTATAAATGTCGCCGATTCAAGAGATTTCTCCCCTGTGGAGCTTTGAAAAAGTAAAAAGGGCTACCTTCAATGCTTTATCAATTTATTATCTCTGCCAATGAGATCACGTGATCGCTTGCGCGTGTCTTCCTGTCAGCAGACAAATACCTCGCTGTTTTTGATGATACTGGGTGGAAGGGTAGGGCACAGGCCAATGACAAACATTACATTTTGATGAAGATCCATAAAAAGGGGTGGTGGCTGTAATTTTTTTTTGTTTAGTTTAGTTTTTTTTAGTAACAATGCAAAATAAGGACTTTGAAAAAAATGTAGTCTCTGATGGAAGATTTTGGCCAATCACAGGTCTTTTCAGAGTCTAAAAATGAGCGACTGACAGCTGTAATGACCAATCACTGTCAAGACAGACACGTCTCTACTGCACAAACTCTGTGGCTTGTAACAGAAGCGACATGGCAGGTCCCCTATGCATGATACCTGTTTGGCGGGTGGACATCCAGCTTTCAATGTTAATACTCGAACATTTTGCTTTTTAATCACATAGCTGCAATCGATAAGAGAGTCACGTTGAACTCACCAGTAAACAGCGTTTCTCATGCTAGTAAGAAAATGTTTATTTATACAGCACCTTTCAAAACCTGCTTTACAGAAGAAAAAACACAGTCAAAGACAGAACACAAGGCATCCATAGTCATAGCAACACTTAAGAAATCAGGCATAAAAACATATTGAAAAAAAGATAAGTTTTAAGCTGTGTTTTAAAACTCTCGAGCTTGTTTGTTGTCCTAACCCCCAGAGGCAGGCTGTTCCAAAGCCTGGGACCTAGGATCGCAAATGCACAGTCTCCTCGTGTTTTAAGTCCTACAGGTGGTTCAGTAGGTAGACCTTGCTCCGATGACCGGAGGGGTTGAGCAGGGATATAAGGGGTCAGTAGTTCTTGAATGTATTGTGGTGCAAGATTGTTTACAGCCTCGTAGATGAGGAGGAGGAGGATTTTAAAACTGATTCTGAAGTAGATCGGAAGCCAGTGAAGGGACATTAGAACCGGGGTGATACGAGAATGTCACAGTCAATTTCTCCACTATTCTCGCAATAAATCCTTTCAATTACAACAACCTGCCTTCCAGGTTTTAAATCAATGGGACTTGAAATACATGAGAAAATTTGATTTCAAATAAGGGATTGATGGACAGACCGGACACGGACAAAGATGCCTGGATGCATCTAAATGCATTGACAACACCACTTCAGTTGATCCAGCTGCATGGCATTTATTGAACTTACAATGAACTGCAGAGCAATTTTAACAGAAAACGTTCACTTCTTGGTTTATCCACAAACATAAAGTATTTGTAGGACAAACAATTAGCAGTAGAATAATAATCGCTGTCTGATGACAGATCTAACACAGCAGAATGCTTTTCATGTTTTTGGGAGAGGGTTTTGTTTCCCAATCCAAGCATCACTGTTTGAATGGATTTCAGTGTATTTGCCATACAAATACATGACAAAGAAAAGTGGGGCACATTAATGGACAGTGCATTAAAAGACTTACACGTACACAAGTATTCCTTATGAAAGCATGAAAGTGGTGATATTAGTGTGTGGCGTGTGCCATGTTTTAAGCTGTTATGTTAAAGTAAGTAGCCTCTCTTATCGACACAAAATGTGCAGTGCTTACAGGTCCACTGCATTCGAGGTTTTTGACCTGCCTGGAAACAATAAAAGAATCAAAACATTAGGTATGCCACACATTTTTAAATACAAAAGTCTGATTTCTACATTTCTGTTCTGAAATATGTTGCAGTGAATTAGACATCTGCATATTTCAGTGAGAGGATGACTCGAGTGAAATATGCACCAATCGGAGTAATCTCAAACAGGACCAAACCTCACTACACCTGACATGTCGTGTCAAATGAAAGTGAAAAATATGGCAGATGCTGATAAACCACAAAGAGCGTACCCAGTGTTGAAATCCTGGACATGACCGTACTGTAAAATACTTTATAATGGCCTCAGCCGGTATCTTAATTATTATGACAGGATATGTTACGGCTGTGTGTTATCACTATTGTTAAATGTATTACAACAGATGTAGCTCCTGATGGGATCAGGGTTAAATTTGTATAATCTTCAAGCTTAAAGGTTACAGTATTTATACCTGGACGGAGAGCTAGAAGCCTCGAATTTTAACAGTGTGGCCCGGACGACCTCAGGATTGAACATTAAAAATATGAAGGTGATTGGAGAAGGTTTAATTTTGGCCTCTGATCAATTTGCACATAGTGTTACGGTTGACATTTGGGTTTACAATTCTATTACATGTCAGTGTCACAGTCAATATCTCCACAATGCCAAGAGCTAGAAGACTCCAATTTTAACAGTGTGGCCCTTTCAACCTCAGGATCAAACATTAAAAATATGAAGGTGATTCGAAAACTGTTAATACTGGAATTGGGTCAATTTGCACAGTGTTAAATTTGGCATTTCAATATATAATTCCAATTCCTGTCAGTTTTCCCAAATGCCACAGTCAATTTCTCCACGATGCCATGAGCTAGAAGGCTCAAATTTTAACAGTGTGGCCCTTTCAACCTCAGGATTGAACATTATAAATAGCAAAGTGATTGGATAAGTTTTAACAGCTAACTGCTCATCATGATTTAATTGTTGACAGAGAATTTGTCTCATGAGAGGCCAAATACTCAGATGACTTGCATTTGCTTTTGTACATTCACATTTCACAAAATTAACTTAACGTGTAGGAATGAAACAAAGAATTTGAGCTGCTAAATGAATATGATAATCTCTGTTATGGCTATAATGTCGTAGGTGATATCAGACCATTAATTTTTGGGTATCAGCAGTCACTCACAGCACAATGAAGAAGCAGTGTTTCCTGCAGATTTATGGGTGGCGGCCCGCCAGAACATCAGCATTGCTCAGTGTAGCCTACTGACACTATCTTTTATTTAAAATGGATAAAAGCCTATTTCAATGTTGAGCGCCTTGACTCGAACAGAAACGATCACGCTGTCTTACAAACAAGGAACCCATCTGTGAATGTGAATCAACTATGCTCTAAGGTGAAAACTTTTCAGTCTCAAAACCCATGCACATAACAAACAGGAGCCCATATACAGGCCTGCATACTGTACCCACAGGAGACAAACAACCTGTTACTTTACTGTAAATGCAATAAAAGCTTACTCCCAGGAGTTAAAACAAAAAAAACAAAAACACAACAAATATACACAGACATCGACCTGTAAAGTCAGAAGGTCAGGCCAGATATTCTGCCTTTTTTAGACCCACCTGACCCTGAATCTGTGATTGGAGCAGAAGCTGACTCTCCCACAGCAGTCAACATAGCACAAAACCTGGATACAGTCTACAATTTCTGTCTAATTCATGACTCACCCGCCACATATATGTTATCAAGTTGCACGTAAAACTCCACGATGTTAAACTTTTTCAAAGTCGGGAGTTTAAGTTATGATACCTACATAACATATGATATACATTATATTTTATTACTTGAGTTTTGTGTTTGCAAAAATCTTAATTCCTAAACTAACCGGCTGTCTAAAAGGTACAAAGGACTTATTTTTTCTAAATCAATCAAACTCAAGTACATTGAGTTACTCACCTCTTATGACTTATTTAAAATTAAAAGTTGGTACAAGTAAGGTCCACTGATGTTTTTTAAGTAAATCCAATGTTAGTGTTTACAGTGTGTGAGAGACCAAGGACGAACAATGAAGGAGGAGGCATAAGGTTGATGTTTGCTGAAGGTGTTGGATTTTCTTCATTTTTTTAATTAGCCAACCTGCGACCCATAACATGTTAGGGGTTACATTTCCTTTTCACACATTTCAATATCCATGTGCAGAGAAAGCAGTTTAACACATGATGTCAATTCTGAAGAACACAATTATATTCATAGGAAAAGAAACAAAGAATAAATCCAAAAATCCTTTCCGATAAAAACAGTTTTGTGTAAAAAGATTTTGTTTCCTTATTTGTACCGCAGTGCCCATCCAAGAGAGATGCTTGTTCAGCAAGAAGACGAGGCAGCAATTGGAGTGCGACATGCAGACAAGCAGACAAGGTGTAATCCATAGATAAACACTGTCAAGGAGCAGGCAAACAGGAAGCCTGCAGGAGTAAAAGATGGCTGTACCTACAACACACAGCGCTGCCCACCCAAGTCAAACAAGCCAGCTGGATGTTGCTTCCCCATCTCCATTTACATTACATTTTGTATTCAATGTTTGATTGACATTGAAGGGTTCTGGCTAGCATAAGAAACAAGGCCACACTATATGAGAGGCAAGGTCAGGTTTCACAGCAGCAAACAATTCTTTATGGATTATTGAATATTAAATGTCATGAACATGAACGAATGAACAAACAACAAATTAACATATGGATGGATGGATGGATGGATGGATGGATGGATGGATGGATGGATGGATGGATGGATGGATGGATGGATGGATG
>JAPQRN010000018.1:11012509-11031491 GCA_037367275.1 Coranthus polyacanthus
AGATAGATAGATAGATAGATAGATAGATAGATAGATAGATAGATAGATAGATAGATAGATAGATAGATAGATAGGTACTTCATTAAATTGTCATAAACATCCCATCCAATCAGTACTCACAGCTCTCCAAACTAAACATTAAACAAAGAGAACGCATAAAGAAAGCCACAATCACTAATCTGCAGACTGGAATCTGCTGTGCTTTCACAGAAGCAACCAGGTAAAAGTCATGTGCAAAAAAAAAAAAAAAGATTTTCTAATAAATAATCATTCAACTGAGCTCTGTCTATGCGTATAAGTCCATGACAACGAAATACATTTTTAGTCAAGTCTTTTTTTCTTTTTTTTCAAGATGGCAGCCATTTTCATTCTGCACTAGCTGTGACTCTGACTGGATAAGCTAATCAGCTCTCGCCTCAGGGATTACATTCCTTATCATATCTCTGCCACCAGTCAGGTTAAGCATGCTGCCACATTGTAACTCTTTTTAATAAAGCTCCATTTTAAATCAAGATTTCGGTAAAGCCACCCACTCAGTTAATTGGTTTCTATTATATTAGGAGGGATTGTATGGCAGCCAACTCAGTAAGACTGGCTTGGGCTAAAGTGCGTGCAGCACTGCTGACTCACACATACAGACCTCACACCATCATTGAAAAGTACTTGGAAACTACTTTAATGCGCGCCTGATAAGTCTGGGGAGAGTGCAGAGGGCTTGCCTTTTTGTAAATGTCATTACGTGGGTCATGGTGACTGTGCTGATGGATGTTATCTGCTCAACTGCTAATATCAGCCCAGAGGATTGCTGTACCTATTGGATGCCATCTCTCTAAAAGCTAAAATGTCTAAAAGCAAGTCGTCTGACGCCGGTGAACACAGAGGTTATAGAGGTTGATATCTAAGACTGATTGCGCTTGAAATCTTGACATTCTTCATCATTTTAAGTCCGCTAGTGTTTGGAGCGACGAGTCCCTACACCTTCTTACAGATGCACATTTCTTGGCTGTAAACAATTATAGGCATTGTGATCGCACTGGGTATGTACAAGGAATTAATATTTGCTTTACAGAGATGAAAGAGAAAAAAATTAAGAGGTTTTTTTTTTATGTTATAGATTCATGTCAAACAAGTGTTTATAGGTTCCAGCTTTAAAAATTGATTACACAGCTGCACAGGTACATGGTGCAGTTTTGCATGTACTGTGTGCCATGACTAATGACTATGACTGTGTGCTGTTCCTCCAAGATGTGAGGTGGGAGGAATAATCTAAACATTAAGAAGCTCCTACAGGAATTAAAAGAGGCCTGTCACTGAGTGCTCTCTGAATCATTTTCAATGGTTAGGCAACAAGAAAGACAAAAATGAAAACCTTTGATATCGCCATTATTGCCTTATCCGCTCACACAATACGACGGAAATATATGCTTTGTGTGCGGTACTAATTTGTCTGTCACAGTATTCTCTATGTACTACACTACATATGAATATGGCCATGTAATCTGAACTCTAAACCCATGTTTCTCATCCGAACATTTCTCTAACTGCAATTGTCGTGCTAAACAGAGACTTTACATTTTAAGCACAAGTCTGCACTCACATATACTTTCTTGGTGAAACAAAACAACTAATGCAAAAAAAATTAAAATCCCTTTAGAATCAAAGCCAACTGAAAGTGAAGCTCCTACTAGAGCTTAGCAGGTTTTAAGCAGCAGTACAGCAACCTGCTTCATTCCTCTGAAGTGGTGAGGGAAATGGAACTCACCTGATGGCTCTCAGGAAATGAGAGCTCTGCCCCGACGCCAGCTATCCTCGGTCACCTTCATCTCCTTCTCTCAACCCTCAGCATCATTACAGGGGATGAATTGTTTGCCAAGTACTTACAGTCAGCTGAACATAGTAGAACACAGTAACAACTCCCGCTCTGTGTTGACATGCAGCGCAGATTTTCTGCTTAAAAACGGAACACGATCTTCGCTTGCTTTGTGGTGGAACTGGACTAGTTTTGTGTGTTCTGTACAATTTCTATGTCATTCATGAAGCACCCAGAAAATACAGTGCAATGCAGTGCAAACAAAAGTGTTGACCATTAATTACCATAATTAATGGGTTAATTAATTAACAGTGTTTTCATTTGGAACCGCGAGCAGAGCACCACTTCATTCACACCCAACCTACGATAACGTCTTCAGCCCAGTGACCCACTGCACTGTTTGCTAATCCAACATAAACACAGAACATAGAGAAACTTAATACAGAAAAATGTAACAATTTAGCTAACGTCTATAACTTGCATAAACCGTGACTTCCTCGACACACCCTCTCAGACGCTACAATATTTTTACACTGTTTTTACACTTCTCATTAACATAAAATGTCTCTGACATTGTGGTTTGCACTGTTTCTTCAGCAAAGCATCTGGGTAAAAGCGGGTTTATAGCATGGTCAGGCATCTGCAGTAACAGTAGCTGAATGCGATCTGAACTCCATTCAAGTCTTTTGTCATGACTTTACAGTGTCAGCAATAGGTATAGCCCAAACTCCTGCAGATAAAAGTGTTGACAGAATACAGAATCAGTAGCCTGGGATACAGACACATCGGTCTGAGAGCAACAGTTTCATTTTGTTCAGGCAGATCAGTCTGGCACTGCTCCCATTCAAACTAATTTCCACACAGACTAGATCAGTCCGAGCGAGTCACAACCATTTATCTGCGATGGGACGGGTCAGATTTGATACAATGATGGGCTGCCATCTGCGATTCTTCAAGTCGAGCCTAGCAACAGTAATGTTACAAAGTACCCATGATGTAACACTCTTTGTTAAATGACAATGACCATAATGACGCTGAATATTAGTGTCATTCTGCCATAGATACAACTTTATAAATGGACAGACCGCTTACAAATACAAATGCTCTTTAAATGACTCATTAATAGTGATCAAGTAGTCTGCTTACAGTGTTTATTTTGGTTTATTTCTCTTACATTTCTTTTCATGAAAAACAACAGAAAACAAATGCGCACATATAATTGAAGCAGCGCTCGTTAATTGGGTCGATAACGCGGGGTCAAGTGATGTCACCTGATGTGGGGAAAGGAGTCGTCAGCGAGTCTCACAGAGGACTGTTTTACAGTTTCCACAGGCTTTTTGTCTCGAACAAACTCCACAGGGAAGCTGCTGGAGGAAACAATCTAAGCTAATGCTGTGTTCGTAGCATATCATTTGAACCATGACTATGACTAGGAGAAACCCCTATGCCACTTATAATTTGGAGTCAGAGATAACAGGTATTTCACGCACTTACAAGAGCATACATGTGTAATGTAACAGGATCTGTCTGTACTTACCACTACCAGCAGATTAAGGTGTATAAACGCAGCTGAGTGTTAGACGTAAAGACCGTTAACAAATTAAAGGTTCAGTTATAATAATCATCCGCTTATAGTGATGAATTGTAAATGGACAGACGTGATCACTATAGATGTTAAAAGAAATAAAGAATTGACCAGTAATGTTAAAAAAAACTACTGTACCCACTGAGGGTTACTGATAAAAGAAGTCCAGAAGAAGCCAAAAATGCATGCTGATGCTATTTATAAAATACAAAATAGAGAGGTTCAGAGGGTAGCAGGAAAAGTTGTACATGCGTTATCAAGGTCTACGACCAATAGGTTGTAGTAGTTTTAACCAGGAAAATTATTATTTCTAACCAGAGCAGGAGCTGAAATAATTAAATAAGAAAGGTTTGCATGAACATCGATGGAGAAGAGGGCATAATTGTAAGTTTCAGCCTGAGGGTGGAATGGAGTAACCCTCTTATGTCGGGGGATGAAGAGGGTGGTTTTTTTGCACAAAAAGTCATTACTATCCAACTGCAGCTCAGGGGAGTAAACCAAAATATCTTTAACATGGCCAACACTTGACTGTGGCAAGAGCTTGTTGGCATACACTGCTCAATAGTATATCCACAAGTACCGGTCGGGGATAAGAGCAGTCGTCAGCCGACCGGAGGATGAGCACAGGAATAGTTATTATGGATCCCACAGAATTATGTGTGAATAACGATTCAATCTATGGAGACTTTTTACTCTTTGAAATAAATGGAAAATAACTTTTTTTTTTTTACATGCATGAAACAGATTCATACATACTCGACATAATGCAAGTAAGTACACAAGTGAGCAAAATAATGTAGTTATCTTAAGATATTTTAATGAGGAAGTTTTATACTTGTACTTTTTCAAAATAAAAACAAGAAAATCCATTCCTATTAAGCTGCTACCAAATAGGAGAGTCAAGCAACTAAGGTGGAACTCATTGTCTTGTACAAGTGTTGTACAATTGATAATTTGCAAACCAGATGGGTTTACAACAGGAAAGTCAACCTGAAATACCGGTAAGTGCTATTACCTGACTTACAAACTCGTAAACTGAAAAAAGCCAAACAATATAGCAGTACTTTTTTCAGTTGAAAAAGACATGTCAGTCACAGAAGGCTTCACATTTCCTGCTCAGACATCATGTGCAGCAGAACCTCCTTCTGCCGCCCTTATCAGGCATTCATGTTACTGCACTTCGGCTAAAAATGTCCACAAAAAAGGTTAAATTCGCCACCTAATATTGGGTAATTCATAAAAATCCAACCAGATCTGTTTTACCATTTCTGTTGTGATTTTTGCGTTGCCACCAAACCATCTGGTCATGAACATGTTGGAAAGGTGATTCACGAGAAAAGCCATCTGCCCTTCTGGGGCTTTAGTCAGATTGTACATTACTGCTATTTCTGAAAGCGCTAAGTATGACAGATTCCTCACGAACGTGTGAGTTTCCCACCACCTCCTCGCTTAAAATCCTGAGCTCTGCTGATGACAATTCTGACAGCCGTCATATCCACAGCAAGGTTACAAGCCTGCATGAAAAATAGCACACCACTTGTTAAATATGCGATATTGGATTAGATTGTCTCATTTTGTCAGATCGGGGTCATTTGCAAGGAAACAAACGTCGGCATAATCAGACTGCGTTGAGGTGTTTAAGAGACTCGTGTGCAGCGTATTCGTAGTTTTTTCTTGTTTTGGAACAGTGCACTTCCTTTTTGTGAGTTGCTCTTTGTGGTTAATCCGACGCTTTTTCTTGGGACTTATGTGATGCTAAAGTTTGAGTTCCTAGCTCTTTCTTTTATGAAGCCAGATGCGGCCTCTTGTTCTCCTGTTAAATGTTTTCTGTCCATGCCCTTCAAACCTACGCTGCTTTTGCTGTCGATTTTTACATACCATCTCAGAGGAGAGCACAACAGCAAATAAAAAAAAAAAATCACTAGCATTGTGGTTTTGCTGAAAACAGAAGTATGTTTACGAAAAAAAACAGACAAAATACAATTAACCCTTCGCTGGGTCCCGCCCCCCCCCCTTAGCTACTGTTGCTACACCTGTCAAACTTTGTCACTCTAGACGTTACTTGTTCCAATTAACAATAAGATCTGTCTCTTTGTTCGTCGTATGAAAATTACATGTTTTCCTAGATGAGAAACCAAGGTTAATGGAAACACAGTTTTTTGTAACACAGTTAAGTACACTGATAAAGCAGAGGATGTGCTACTTTCTCTAGTGGCAGAAATGTTTTCATAATAGAGCTTGTATTTACTGTCAGATAAATAATAAATATCATTTTAAAATCTTTGACATAGCCCAATGAAATTTATTGAGAGTGCATTTCTTTTTCAGGGCATGAATCTGCTTTGTCAGTGCGCTGCATCCTGAATCAAATTTGTCTTTGTTTATCAGGGAAAACTTGGCCCCGTATTCACAAGGTTCCACAAAGCTGAACATTACTTCAGTCAGACAGAAAAAAAAAACTACATAATTCCTTATGAAAAGGTAAGGAAAGATTTCTTAGACTCACTTCTGCTAAATTATAATTACAGTGTGTGTAACTAATACTGCTTATAGCCTGGAGCTCCAGAAAACAATGTGTAACACTGTGTGACATTTACTTAATAGCCTTCATTTGACTTGAGTAAACAATGCGTGAGTGTTTCAGATCATGGAGTGTTGTATCCTCTGCGTCCACCGCTGCCTTCACAGTGACTTTGAGCAGATGTGAGGAGGCAAAAACACGTCAAAGATCAGCTGCTTTGAAGAATGAGGCCTCTCGGAGTTTATTGAAACTAGGATACATTTGTAAAGGTGAACAACAAAGTTGGAAAGTGAATGTTTTCATGTTTTCTCTCTTTTTTCTTTTTTTTTTCTTAAGTGGTGCAAAGCAAATGTGCTTCGCTTTGCGGACTGAAGAACAGACTTTGACTTTGGTTAGACTTTTTAGACGTTTTTAATGAGTTGTTTATTTATTAAAGAAGACAGCTGAGTAACTCTTAAGCTCCCTCTCAGTTCTTTGCATCTTCTTCAAGTCAACCAGAACTTCAAGTTACTATTATGATTCACATCTATGTCCTATCCTATCAAACGGCATCCTCGTGCATGATATTAAGGCCATGAGAAAACTATTTTGTGTTTGGTGTAATGGTGCAGAAAACATATGACCCTGAGAGTGTTGGTTAAAGGTTGGTTAAAAATCTCTGAGACATAGAGATTATTAGTGTTGTGGAAACTACTTTGAGAGCACAGCTTCGCAAACTTCAACTTACTTCATAGTAAAAAGTAGCTGAACTGCAAACATCAAAACCAGTTTCATCATTTCAACTAAAACTACTCAGGAAAAGTAGTTCAGTATTAGGATGATTCTTCCTCACGCTCCATGGTGATGGCGTTGCTGTGTGAATACGCTGAGCAAGGCCTGCCTTTTTGCACATGCACTACACAAAGGTCAAGAGAGCGATGATGGCTGCCTGACGGCCAGGATGAAAGAAAAGAGAGGTGGGGCTGCACAGTATCTCATCAAACATGAATAGACCTTTCAGGTTCACTTTTTAATCGAGGGAGAAGGAAAAGAAGCGAGGTAAAATCAATGTTTTTGTAAAGTTACCCATCGTAAAGGGTTGTCTCACCACAGCAAGACAAAGCATTGAAAATACTCATAATATAGCAGACGCTTTAAGTGACACTGATTTTTTTTTTTTTTTAGACGGGCTTTTTTTCTTAAGTGGATTAAATACCATTTTTCCTGTTGGCCCGATCCACAGCAGTATGCTTAGCTTCTGTGCCCTGTACTACTGTGTGCTTTACTCATGAATCATACTGTAGGACGCCATTAATTTCACTATAGTAAAAATGCTGACTGTGACCTACTGGGGTTGTATTTGGTACTTACTATATAATACTTTGGCTAAGTACCTCATACAATCAGAGTTCAAATCATCCAAACTAACCCTTTAAAACACTTTAAACTGCATGAAGAAAGTGAAAAAGATACTTATGTGAAATAACAATCCTGTTCTCACGCATTGATGCAGAATGTGACTGGTTTCCTCAGAATCCTCAAATATAAACGTGAAGTTTTCTTAGGTTTAGTAACCGGACTTTAAAACATACATGTTCAAAAGCGCTCCGACATCTGGAGGCATATCAAGTTTTAAGTTCTCAGAAAGTTGTGTGACGTAGCAGAAGGAAGAACAGTCAGTTGAGCTCACATTTAACAATAACAAATGGATGGATAGCAGTGCTAATTTTCACAACAGTGAGGTTGAGTTTTAGAACTTTACGCAGTATGGAAACTGCCCTCCTGAAGGTGACTAACGACCTTCTTTCAGCAGCCCACGGGGGGAGAGTGACCGCCTAAAAGCCTGGGTTGGCACCAAGGACACTGCATTTGATTGATTTTTTTATTATCTTTTAGACAGAACCTTTGCGGTCACCATAGATAATTACTCATCTACAACAAGTCGCATTACCCGTGGTATGGTGTACCGCAAGGCTCTATTTTAGGTCCGATTTGATTCTCCATGTACATGCTTCCACTAGGTCACATTATCCAACACCATAATGTGTCCTTTCATTGCTTAATGATATCAACCGTTGGATGGAACACATTTTTCTTCTGCTCAACACCTCAAAAAATCTGAAGTTATACATTTCAGCCCCCCAAATTCAATCAATCAGCCATATGAATGACTTCTGATTACTGGTTTAATCCTGAGTTTCCTGTTTTACTTTGTCTGTCAAAGCACTGTTGTTTTTAAAAGTGCTATATAATAAAGATATTATTATTATTAATAAATATGAATTGATACATTTATGACAGATCACAGCCTTATTAGTTTGAGCTTGCTGGCATCAAAGGGACCTGGAACAGATGTGAATAAGGAGAAATAACCGTGATGAAGAGAAATAACTGTGATAATATGTGCGGAGGAGCAGAGCTGACAGGCGAGCAGCTTTAGCTAACGATGTTTTCGCTACTTTAACACCCCCAGGAATTTTTGAGCGCTAAACACATTTCCTGCATTCTGGTGAATTTATTAAACAATTTATGCCACGAGTTTATAGTGGAAATGTCTTTATATATGTAGAGGAAAACACATATTCAGACACCGGGCAATAAATTATACAGTGCTTTCAGATATTCTGTATCACATTCAAATATTTATTCTCCTGCTCCCTAATAGCCCTAAACATGTTTTAAAGCCCAGCTACACAGGTAATCCTTATTAATTTAGTGCTAACAAGCAGCATGTTAAAAAAGGTTTAACCTGCAGCCCACAGTTGTAGATCTAACTAACTTTCCTTAACAACCTAAAAATGTTTTTGGAGTTTCGCATAGCACCAAAAAGCCTTAATTTATTTCTATTAAGACATATTTATATGAATGTAGCTTAAATAAATTTTAATGTCTCCCACTGTCAATAATTCACATCTGCTGCAGCTAATATTGGAGGTTTTATCTGCTGCTCTCAACCAGTTAGCACGGTTTCATGAGCAGGAAACTACGTCAGTTACAAACAAGCAAACAACGCCTCCAACCGCGAAGTAGAACAAACATCGATGCTAGTGATTCACAACTTACTTGCTTTAGGAGGTTTTTGAAATGTGCTAATGTCACACTCTTTCCTCTTTTTTTCCTTCCGACTCCTGGTTTCCAACCTGGCTGCGCGTGAACAGCTCCAGAGGAAAAGAGGAAACGCTGCAGACACACATCACTACGCGGCGTGTCATGGTGTCTGCGTGTGCGGCCAGAATAATTATGTGTAACATTTTGGGAAGATTTTCAAAATAAAAGTCCACCGCCTCTTTCATGTTTTTATTAAGGTGCTGGTTGCCGGGGGTTAGATGGAGCGGGAGGGGCGGTCCACGGCGGTTCCCAAACCCTAGTATTTAACAGAGGGCAGTGTGTTTGTCTCTGAGTCTCTGATAACGTAGCAAAGTTCTCAAATCTCATTTTGAACCAACGCTGTTACATCTTCCTCTGTTGACCGACTCCTCCGCTGACAGCAGCCCTCGAGACAGACACGCTGCTGTGCTCGGCGTATGATTTTAAAATGACACTGTGACCCGAGCAAAATGTTTTCTCTTTATCTTTCTTGGATAGCTGACATCAAACAATAGATTATTAGCTGAGGCATTAAAAGGAGTGTCGTAGATGTAAAACGTGACTCGTATAGGCTGTTTATGGGAGTTCAGTGTGGGCCACGTACTGTACTGTAACAGAGGAGAAGTCAGACTTTGCTACGTTTTTAAATAAAATACTGAACTGTCTTGAAGAGAAAATACCATGAGCAGCAATATTCAGAAATGAATTGAGAGTGGATTTACACAGTTCTGAGTTGTTTGTGTTATCAGGTGAAGGAGACGACGACAGTTTTCAGGAGCTTAAGTGCTTTGTAACTTCAGAAAAGATGATCAGATATTTATGTGAATTGTGTTTCCATTTAACATCTCTCAGAAATGGTGCATTGTTGTCACCTACTATGTCTAAGTGTGGACCAGAGTTAATATCCCCAAACGAGGGACTTGCGTGTTTTTTTTTTTTGCTGTCATGGTAATGGAGGGTGAGGGTTGGGCGTTCATTTGGTTAGTTGTGTCGATAGATGACTGCGCATGTAGGAAATACCGTATAACTTCAAAATATTAAAAGATTTAGTTGAGTTCATATGTTGCCTGATTCAACTTATTAAATGTTCAAAGAAAATTTCAAATATATACATATAAAAATAGTGAACGTGGAGAGGAAAAAAAGGATAATAGACAAACATCCATATATCCAATAAATGGAAGAAAAAAAAACATGCAAAAGAAATTAATCAAAAAATAGCAATAAAATGATTTAACTTGCATTGTTGTTTCTGTTGTTCATTATTTAACTATGACTGAACGCTGCACTCTGTTTCATACATCCATAACCCAGCAGGCCGCTACTGGAAAGATCCATCACCGAGGAAGGTGGAGCTTATCACTTGGTTTTCTATAGTTTCTGGTTATTGTGTATGTAAATGTATTTGCTTTACAGGTAAATTAAACGTGGTGAATGTTTTCTTTATTTGGAAAGGAAGCAGCAGAAAGTAAAATACTAGGTTTCTAAAACTTCTTGGTTGTTAATGTTCCTGTTTTGTTCATTCATAAACCATCAGACACGAACGTACCTGGTAGTTACCTTTTATTTGCTGAGTCTTTTCAAGTCTTTGCACCTCGTCTTCAGCGTGGCCGAGGACCTCTTCGCTGTCCGAACGGTGGACATTAAGCCGAGGAACTCCCCGGCGTAGTAGCTGCAGTTCAGGCCCGAGGCGAAGCTGGAATAACGGAGCGGTGGGGGCTCGTCTTCATCATAGCAACAGTCAAGGTTCCTCTTAGGTTCTTTGATGTGGGCGGCTCTGAATAAGCATGTGGGTGGACTGGAAATATGTTCATTAAACAGCAGTGGAGTGACTACAGCAACGACTTTGATCTGGAAAGAGAGAGAGACAGAGAATGAGTCGGGAAAGAGGAACTTCTTGTTCATTAAAAAAAGTTAATTTGGTTTTGCAGAATTTTTTTGTCATTACTTTTATTTCATGTTTGAGCTAATTGCTTTAATTGAATTTATAATTTCTATTTTTCATCAGCGTCGCGTGTCAGTAATAATGATAATCCATCCCAACCTCACTGGGAAAACAACATTTGTCAATTTTTTAAGGGGATTAAAGCTAAAATGACCGGTCCAGGCGACCTCTTGCAGTTGTATGTAAAAGAAAAGTGCAAAGGGATCACAGTCTTTTCTTTACTAGAGTTGCTTATGTGGCTAAACCAAACCAAACCTTAACCGAAACAACAGTTTTGTAGTTATTTGTGGTATTTGTGTCTACAAATTTTTATGCCCAGGTCATTTTGGGAGT
Organism: Coranthus polyacanthus; assembly: GCA_037367275.1. Taxonomy (NCBI): domain Eukaryota; kingdom Metazoa; phylum Chordata; class Actinopteri; order Kurtiformes; family Apogonidae; genus Coranthus; species Coranthus polyacanthus. The sequence goes on from JAPQRN010000018.1 coordinate 11,023,770, forward strand.
GACAGTCGACCTAGTCTGTCATTTACTGATGAGGATGTGATGTTGTATAATCTCCAATCAGTACAAAAAAGAAAAAAAAAAACATTGAATGAACTTTATGGCTCATACACGGTTTTCTGTGGTTTTAAAAACTGTAACAAAGGCTTTGTCCATCAATGCTGCAATTCAGTAAGCAAGGTTAGCCAAGTATTTAAACTGTCCAATTTGATTTAAAGTGCCACCAATTTGAATAAAAGAGTAAGCCACTGACCCTGTACCTAATCACCCATTTCAATTTGACAGCAGGTGTAAAACAAAAGTATAAAATATAATGACTTACATAGAAAAATCAATAGAAATCAAGTAAAGATGGAGCCAGAGCTGACATAGCTGTTACATTCTGTCCATTAATCACAGATATAGTTTCCATGTTTCAGGGCAATAAACGAAAAACTGTATCTGGTACGTTTTAAGGCCGTTATGTGTAAGTAATACAATCTTTTTATTTCCTCATATTAGCGGTTTTAAGACCCATCTCACAAGAGTGACTGAGTAGAACTGAGCCAATAAGACTGAATGTCTTAAACTGACTGAATAACCATTGTTAAGCTGCGCGTAAGATGTGGAGTGCAGTGGGCTCAAGGCAAGAACAAATGTTCAAATGATTATTCTTGATGTATTGCTGCATGAGAGGAACATTTTGACCCTTTTTCTACAGCTTTCCATCCAGAAATAGTCTGTGGCCACGTTACAAGTTTTGCTTATGAAATTTCTTGTTTAGTTCTTTAGTTCAGTGGATGCACTCCAATGTTGTTATCTACACCATCTCTGGATTTAGCAGTTTTCATAAACAGTGTTCATTTTATTTATGTATTTATTTATTTATTTATTCGTTTATTTATTTATGTATTTTGATTGCAGCACAGTGCCAAACCTCAGTAGGTGCTGATCATTACTGTAACTGTAATCGTTGGGGTGGAAATCAACCCGCGTTGATTTTAATGGACAAGTGTCATCTCCAGTTTGTGTCCAAAGAAGATCCAGAGCCTTTTATGGACAGAATGTCGTTGGTCAGAGGTTTCACCTTCTGACACGAGGCCTGTCTAGTCCTCGTTTGCAGCTCATACAGTAATGATTTTATAATCTATTAATTGCTTGGGTCATTCTTCTCACAAAAATCTAAATATTGTCTGTTTCCTTTTGTAAAAGTAAAACTATTTATGTCAAATGTTTGATCAAATAATGTAATTAAGACTTAAACTAAGAACAGGAGAATATGAAATACTCAGGCAAATATTTTGCATCAGAACTGTTCATGCTGGTGGTGATGTGAATTTGCAGCTGGGACATTTCTACAATGAAAGGTTCAAATAGATTCCTCAGAAAAAATGATGGAGTTATTATCACGTGGAGCACTGTGTCTTCCAATACACTACCGTGTCTTCTGTTACTCTATGATCCTTGTCCAGGTAAAAAGCTCCACAAAGTGCCTCCTGCATTTGAGTAATATGACGTCAACGTTACATAAGCTATTCACTATCCTGATAGCCTGGTGTTTGGTGATGGTACTCCATATGTTGTCCTTGGGTTTGTTGTCTTTGTTTTCATACAAAACAGTATGGTGGATAGAAACACATACAATCAACAGGGCTGTCATTATTATGACAAGACATCTGTTCTGCACAATGCAATTGGTTGATATCTGTATTCATGGTGCAAAAGCGCAGCAAAAAATTGATCTTGTGAATTGAGAAAGAAAATGTTGCTCTTTCACTGGGTAGTATTCACGTGTGCAAGTACTCGTGTCTAAAATAACAGTTTGAAGAAACATACTGATGTGTGAATGAGCCGCATGAAATAAAACACCCCAGGTGTGTGAAGGCCTTAAAAGACAATTGCGTTGGAGCACTTCTAAAATGATTGATTAACATGTTCCAGTGGCTCGGAGCACAAAAGCAGAGGGCAGTTTAACTAGTACAACCAGACAACCTGTTTCAGATGATCTGAGGGGTCTGGTAGCCACAGATACATATGCACACGCCTGCTGTTGCATTCATATTGTAAAAATATCAACGTGATTAGTTTAAGACGGATCTTGGTAATAAGATATATAATACGAGCTAGAGGACTTTTGTTGTCATGGTTACAATAACGAACACAGTTAAGATTGTGGAACGGCTATGCGTAGTCAAACATGTCAAACAAATTGCTAGATGAAACAGCAAGTTGAGTCGATTCAATTCAAAAGAAAACCGAAAGACATGAAGAGAAAAAACATGACAGAGAAATGTGACTTTGACATTGAAAGGGAAAAAAAAAGAGACTTGATAGAGACACAGACAGAGGGAGAAGGGTAGGGTGTCTGGCAATGCCTGTAAACCCTGAGCTCCAATTAGAGTAATGCAGAAGAGAAGGAGGAGGGGTATATATGTGTGTGTGTTTGGGGGACATCAGGTGGAAACGAGGTCACACTCTCCTCCCTGAGATATTTACAACACAGCATGAATGCCATGACCAAAAAATGGCAGCCCAGGAAAAAAAAAAAAAAAAAAAAAAAAAAACATCCTCCTGATTTGGGGCCTGCTGACTTGACAAAAAACGCAAAAGCCTGCATCTGTCCCTTCCCAAAGTCAGAGAGCAGCAAAGACCGGATCCATCATCACCTGAGCTCAGGAGAAAATAAGAAACCTCATTTGCCCTTTCCACATCCTCCAGATCATTATCATAATTCTGTATTAATCAGCACCGCCTCCGCTACTCAGCAGCAGAGATCTAAAAATGACCTAAAACTTTGACTTTACCTACTTCTGCAGTCAAAGGAGGAGATGTGAAGGTTTTGGGGATGGAGTAGGTGCTGAAATATCCCAAGGATTGTGATCCCACTCCTGGTATAAAAAGGGAAGCCTTTGATGTGGCGATGGAGTTGTGTTCTAATGAGGCTCGTTACACAGCGATCTGTCCCTGCCAGACTAGAGGTGGCATCACAGAGCGGCAGCCAGCCTGCTAAAACACTCCTGCTGTTCTCGGTTTGTTCAGCCAGGCTCTATCACAGCCGGCCCAATGCTACACTTTGTGGCTGTACATCCACAGATTCAATTATTCATTGGCCTACAACACCTTGAATAAAGAGACATGATGCACATCAGCTGTGGTTAGCACTAAACACTCCTTTTATTTAAACCGATAGCCTACAGTTATGTGGTTGCAAGTGCAAAAATGCTTCTCTCACTCCTACATATGTTTAAATCATCCTCCTGGTGATGGCAAGTAAAAACAGCGAACGACTGAGCACTGCAAATTGTTGGGCAGCACAATTATAGACTATTAATGCACAAAATATTTGGGTTGGATTGTTGGCATGTTGGTAATTGAGCTTGGTTTTAACGCCTTCTGTCTTCCGTTTGGTTTTCTCTTCTTCTTATGTTTACTGGCGACAATAAGCTTGCGTAACTTCAGTTTGTATCCAGCTGAGACCACCTCCTTTGGATGGACCAATCACTGGCTGATTGATCCAGACCGTGGTCCGGGGGAGGCTTCACTCAAATTTGGTTTGGATCAAAGTGAGAAGTAAGAAAGTTCACACCAAATCAATTGGGTGTGAAAGTGATTATGACTGATCTGATGTGAATTTTTATGCCATGCCACGATCATCAGCAAAGAGGTGACGATCAAGTAATTAACAAATCAAATCATCAAATGTATTAAGACACCCTTCCAGATGCATCTTCCAAACATTGTTCTAGTGTGTCTACATTATTTATGGGGTTAGACCACACTTCTTTGCACTGCGGTGATATGTAATGCAGAGTAATGCATTCTCTGACCAACTTAGAGCCAGTATTTAACAAAGGGGGGGCAACAAACTCCGACATCGACCCACTGTTTATTTCTGTTGATTTCTGGTCTCTGAACCCTGCACTATCTAATTCCGAATTGATTAGTTCTGGCTATAAGTCTGTTTGAGCTGCAGTCCCTTGTTTTCTCTGTTATCACAACTTCACCACCCAAGACACCAAAGGTTAGTTTACAGTATTTTCCACAAGAGCAACTGTGCTAATAACACCTCATTACTCCAACGGGTAACACAACTGCAGCTGAGAATTTGTTAACTGATGGGCACCATTAGGCAGCGATACAACACTAAACTCAGAAGTCCTCATACGTACGTTGCTAAAAGTTCTGGGTCTCCTTACATCAACTCAGCTGGGGCCCTGAGACTGGAAATGTATAGAATGTTTGGCTTTCATAATGCTCCATATCCTGGGCCATTTGTGCAATTTTTAACCCGAGTTTGCTTTGCTACATAGGTGGCAGGTTGTTGCAAAGAATTGTCATTTGTTTTACACCAGCATATTCCCTTATAGTTCATAACCCATCTTCAGTCAAAGAACACCTTTATGAATGCGACATTGTCATCATGCCCGTGTCACAAGCTGTAGTCTGAAGCGCTTACAGTAAAAGCTCAGCCCAGTGGTTCCTATAAGAAAATCTTGCATGCATCTTGATGGCAACGACGACCAACACTAAGTGGTGAATGTCATTGATACCGCCTCATGTAGGAGTCATTCATGTCGACTTGTGTCTCAACCGCAAAGTCTATTCACACTGCGGCTCCTGCTTCCACCCACATGGACTTCAGCTCTCAATGTCCTTTCAAAGGGCACAGAAACTAAGAGGAAGAAAGTCTGTGTTTCCTTTGGCTCATTCACACAGTGAGCTGCTACTGTGTAGGCAAGGGCACACAGAGAAGGAACTTTTTCAATTAATAAAGTTCAGCATTGTAATTCAGTCAGTGTCAAGTGCTGCATGTCCTTTATACATCAAAGATGAAATATGCATATGTATTGTGTATGATAGCTCCAAAAAAGTGTCAAGCCAAGCATGCACACAATAAAAATAATGAAAATTCTCATGTACATTTTGATATTTGTTACTCCTAATCATGTTAGACATGTTTCAACACTGATATATCTCTGCTTTCTTTTTTAATTTGCATTTTCCACCCATCAGGAATCCAGCACTAATATTACATCCATGAGCAGCACCTGGGGAGAGGAGCCGAGGTATATTTCAGCGACATGGTCCGACAAAGAAATCAAACATCCAGTGGAAAAACACCCAAAATCATGTTAGTAATGCCATAATAATATTTTTTTTCCTTTCAAACGAAAAAGGCTACGAGCCAGATTAACAAAACGCTGACATCGGAGACACACCTGTCTCTAAAAAAAATGGAGACATGTAGATGATGACGGCAGGACGTGGGTACGTCATGTGAACTTGTTGAGTCTGCTCCCAGAGCTGCAGCGTGAAAGCAAAACTAGCCAGATCAAACGTATACTATGTAAGAAAAACACTGACTTTGGTTCCAGGATTGAAACCACTCTAAATACAGTAATAGTATCAGTATGATGCAACATTGCAAAAGTATAAAGGGTGTCTCTTTTTTTGTGTACAGAGAAAGTCAGTCATGTTTTGTTTTATTGTCTTGTAGTCAGACACTGTGGCCTCTACAGATTGCAGCAAAACGTTTTGAGATGTACTCTGCAGAACCTTCCCAAAATAATGTATTAAAGCTTTCACATGGTCAGAACGTTTCAACTTTTCTTTGTTGTCATTTTATTACACTGTGCACCGAAGGTAGACAGGGTATTGTAATCACTATGTGTCTCTATGCACTAAAACTCAGCAACGGCTGCATCATCCTTTCTGCATATTGTAAGAGCGAATATGATTTCCCTGCGCCTAGGTTAATTTAATGATTAGGACAGATGTCTATTTTTCACACTTGAGGTAGTATTTTACTCAGCTGTCACTTGTCACTATAGTATCTGAATATCAGACATGAAATGAAATGAAATTCTCTCCAACAGTGAATGAAACTCATGTGACTGAACTAATTGCCTGTTTCTGTTGAAATGTCCAACAGTTTACTTACTGTAGCCAGCCTAAAAATAAAAAAGACTCATTTACAATATCACTTCCCCTCATTCTCTGACTGAACCGGCAACTATTCACCAAAAACTCTACTGACAAGTCTCTGCTCTCTGTAAAAACTTGTAATGTCTAAACATTAAAATGATATTGACACAGAATTTTGACAAATTTTGACCCCCCCCCCCCCAGAACCCTAAGAGGAAACCGTCAGACTTTCGCCAGGCTTTTGTTCTACCTTTCAATGTTTGAATAAAAGAAATGCCAAGACCAAGAAACAGGCGATAACATTTCACAGGTGTGCATTTATTTTAGAACATTTTGCTGTGAATGTGATGGACTTGATGACAACAGGTTATCCTTATTTTAAGGTAGTACAGTCATAAAGTTACTGTCCTGATACTAAGTTAGGCTACTGTAACATCTTTATCAAAGTTACTGTATGTTGGTGAAAATGATATATTTCTGTCATAACTCTTTCCATACTTTCAAATGACATGAGATTAGAGTTTGAATCACCAAGGTTTGGGCGAAGTCACGAGTCATTTACCATCCTCTTGAATGCATATTGACAACGGTCTCAAAGTGGCTGTGAATGTCACAGTGTGTGGCCGGGTATACGATACGCTGCACATATGTGATATTACATTAACGCAGCAAAACACATACACGTATACACTCAGCAAGAAGCTCAGAGGTGACGATATAGGTGGAAGTGAGAGGTTATAGAGGACAGGATTTACCAGCAGGGTTATGATTACCCCCTCCATCAGCCCTCTAACACGTACGCACCTCGTCGGATCACTCTCACATCCCCATCTGTACTGAGAACACAGCAATAGGCGCCAGCACTGCACGGTGGTGTGCATGACTCATTTTGGGCTGATCGTAGTAGCAAAAGGTTAAGGCAAATCCCAGCAGGCCAGATACAGTGGCCTAATTAATAATATTAAGTCAACCAGCAGGCTGTCACGAAATGGAACAGTACTTACTTCATACACCATCTTCATAGTGGCTGGTAAAGGGTAAAACTCTCAAGGAGTTTGTTGAGGTTCAGAGCAAATACTTTCACATCCTGAAAACTTTTAGTTAACTTTTTATAAAATATCTGTCTTAGAAAAAAAAAAAAAAAAAAAAAAAAAAAAACCCTTATCAATCCATTGTGCGTCTCCATCAGTGATTCAAATGTGCAATTCAGTGCAATACAATGCTATGCAAAACAATACGATGACATGTAATTCATTATGGTACAGATAGTTTTTGTTCAGCGTAAAGCTTTGTTTATACTCTCGTGAGACTTGGCCACTAACAGCAGTGAAAATTAGACAACTTTAGACAGAAGGAATTAATCTATTCATTTCAAAAATAATAAAGTCATAGGGCCTCTGCTAATAATTACAGAAATATCTTGGATTTTAATGAAGGGATGCATATCAGTTTCATCCCTAATTATATCCAGTCAACACTAGGATAAGATAATAAGATGCAAATCAGGGAATCTTACCATTCATACAATTTTGATTTCTATACTCTAAGCTTTCCTTTCATTTGTCAGCTGTCTGTACGCTGCAAAAAAAATAGCCTTAAAAGCCAAATATTCTTATAATCTTGTATTGAGCAAGAAAAAAAAAAAAAAAAAAAGAATCTGCCAATGGAGTAGTTCTTAACCCTTGTGTCGTCTTTACTTTTGAGATCCTCTGGTCGACCTCGGGTCATCAACGGGTCGGACTGAAGGTGTTAGATCGTGTACTGTGATGTAGAGGTATTGATCTCTTTGATGTGCAGGTGTGAGGCGTATAGTGTGAGAAA
>JAPQRN010000018.1:11039844-11068535 GCA_037367275.1 Coranthus polyacanthus
GAATAGAAAAAAAGTCCCTCTGCAAACATCTCTTTCATTGTCAAGGTGAAATTACTGGTGAGCTTTAAATGTAAGAGGGATCTAAATACAGATATTGAATGTAATATTCATAATTATGTTTTCATTAGTGTATAATCACCTGGAAATAAAAAGAACATACTTTCTTGACCTTAGAATGAATCAATTATATCTAAAGGGAGCTTGTCACCCCCACAGAGTCCAAGTTGCATCACAATGTTTCTACAGTAGCTCAGAACAACGTTCTCCTTTTTTCCATTTTACAGCAGGTGGAATTTATTGAATCATCTTGAATTTCCCGCTGGCGATTAATAAAGTTAATCTGTATCTGTAGCATTAAACAGTCACCTAGTATGTTTGAGTGTGGACCAGAGTTAATATCCCCAACTGTAACAAAGGCCCTTTGTGTTTTCAGCAACCACCAAAGCAGAGGGTGAGGCGATAAGTATACAGTTGATTGCAATCTATAATTTCACCGTTAGGTGGCACTAAAGACTACATTGGCGGTTGATCACTGGAGCCAGTTAGTGCTAAGATCATAATCTTTGCGCTTTGCTCATTACTGCTCCTCCCCTCTGACGCTCCGTATGCAACATACAACACAGCAGGTTGTTTCTTGAGCTGACAGGAAGTGGTGAGCGCCAATAGCGTCATCCTGGAACACCACGGACACCAGGAACTGTTTGCAGAAAAGGAGGAGGGGCAGCTGGGTACGTGGGTAGCAGGATATCAGAAGTAGGATCACTGAGACCAAGAGAGGTGAAGAAGGATAGAAAAGACAAGGCAGAAGAGGAGGAGGAGGTGGTGCATAAATGTGTGTGTGGCAGTGGTGGGGCATCAGAAATTGCACAGTGAGGTGCAGTAGAGGACTATAAATACAAACCTTCTGCCAGCACGGTGGGCAACCTCCAGCCAGGTTGGAGTCGTTTCCATAGCAGTAAATGCCATTTATCTAACGTATTGGCCTATTACAACCTCTCCTTTATGGCATCCTGCTGAGGGATCCCCTGCAGTCTCACAGCAGGGCCACCAACGCACAATTGATTGGGGAATCTTTCTATTTCTGCAAGCAATCCCTCACTCATGGTTGTGCTTCTTGTTCTTCCTCCCTCCCTCTGTCTATCTGTCTTCCTCTGCCTGTTCTTCTTTATCTCTCTCCCTGCCTCCCTCTGTCCCTTCGTCTTTTTCTGCCGCTGTCTCTTAACTCTCCGAGGACTGACTACAGGCGCTTTGTCAGGCTGCTCTTGCAAAAATCAATAATATCATTCTAATTCAAACTGATATCAAAAGACACAAGGCCAGCAAACCATTTCTCTGTAGACTATCCTAAGCCCGTGTTTTTCCACCCCGTTTATTTTCTGCCATTTGGTCCCTTCGATCTCCTCTTTAGAGGGCTCCTCTGGGCTTCGCTTGCCCAGCATGTCTGAGCGGAGTTTAGATGATACATTTGACGCTGACAAATTTGGCAGAGTATTCATAAGTATCCATGAGCACCCCATTTATGAGATATCTCTTTCTGTGATAAGTATTCCAGATATTGGCATAGAAAAGCATTTCTGCAACAACGCAGGGAAAAGCCTGCCTTAAACATAATTTTAATCTTTCATAAGCCAGGCCAAGAATAGGACAAGTAATTATGAATTCTCAGAAGCCCAATTTCTTAAGAACAATACAGGGGAAGGATGGGAAGCATAAAGTGGGGTTGCATTAAGCACTCATGTTTATTCCATTTTAAGTCAGCTAGTATCACTTTCTTAATGTAATTATTGCAAATCACCAATCTCTCTTCCCCTCTGGCCATACCAAACCTCTAATGTTATTCCACACTGCCTTAAAAAATGCATATCAGCATGTTTTGCTCAATCACACAGTCAGTTATGAAGCTTAAATGCAGTCCAGTGATATGAGGAGATGTTTAAGGCCTTCAGGTGCTGTTACAGTTCAATATTAACAAGATAATTTGATGAAGTTAAAACCTGTTCAGACATTTTGTGGTTGGATAATTCACAGACCATATGGATTGTAGTTGGCTTACCAGAAACCTTCATGTAATTCAGTTATCTGTTGGATAGTGTGTAATGGACAACACAGCAAAAGGGTAGACTTAACTATTTATTCTTGTGTTAGATATCAAACGGTTTCTCTTGAAAAGCAGCTGATGGAGTAAAGTCATGTATACACTGTGTGATGTCCAAGACAAAAGACGACCACCACGAAAGAAAAGTAGCTTTGCACTTTTAGTTGTGGCTCCAAACTAGCGGCCCTACATCTCACTGTGAGAGAGGTTCACAGACAGCCGTTCTCACTTCCTTACATCCAAAGATAGCCTGGGACAAAATTCTGACAGTGTTACAAATTTCGGATGACATCTCACAGTGCGACTGCTACTATGACCTACTGCACATCTATAAACCAACCAGCAGGACTGCAGCATGAACTGATGCACTGATCAACGTGACACATACATTTATGTATGATAAAAATATTTTCCTCTAGCTCTCTTTCTAAAATTGCCATCCCACAACATGACCTCAGCATAGGTTGATTTCCATTCACCCCTAAAATGACATGTTTACACAAATTTTACAGAGAATACTGTTAATAGTAATACAGCATTTCACAATTGTTGCATTTAGGCTGTGGCAATGCCAGGGATAAGGTTTGGTTAGGTATAGGCACAAAAAAACATGGTTGAGGTTAGGAAAAACACCCAGGGAAAGGGCTACAATAAGAAAGAGTAAGAAAAATAAATACAGCAGCACTTTTTTGATCATAACTGAAGATTTCAGATTATGATGCAAGGATACGGGTCCCGTGAGATTGAACTAGTTCTTGTTTGCATACACATAAACATCGCTGTTGCAATGTAGTTTCACTATAGCATCTCAGATGGACAACACACACTGACGATGTCTTGTAGATAGACTAGAATTCAGTAGGTTAACACTGTACCGTCCACACACATCAAACTTCACACTGGATCCAAGGTTATTCGATCCACGTCACACAGTGGGATTTGGAATTAACCTATAAAACTGCTGAAATCTCACAGTCTAGGAACCTTAAGAAACTTTAACATTTCTCGAATTGTCTTCCTCTCCTGTGCAGCTTCAGATTCTTTTGGTCCTAGAGGCAGAATTTTTTTGTGATAACCACATAACTCCACCTGCTTCAAGATACTGTCTTGTATTTCTTCAAAGTAGTAAACCCTCTTACAAGGTGATTTGCAGTTAACTGCTGCGGTTATTTAAAGGGCAGTTATAATGTTTGCAGGCAGTCACATATAATTCAGTTTATGTGCGGTTGGTGAAGTCAATGTGCCACCTATTTGTCATTGTTTATATGCACCAAGTCAACGCGACAGTTGGTCAGCACCAGTTTGCAACTCACAGTGCTTTAAAAGACAGTTCAATCAGGAGAAAGCAGTCTACTTGTGTAAAGTGGTGCTGATGAAAGAAAGATTAGTTTTTAGTGCAAACTCCATCTGAAGATAATGACCAGTTTGCTCCCTGTAAATGGCGAGCAACAAAAGCACCACAGCTCTGATTCTAAATGATTTGTGATGCTGGATAGTACATAGAGAGATAGAAATGTCAGGAAATATCAAGAGCTGGCGCAGGTGCAGCTAATTTGGTTAATTAATGATTGGCTGTTTCCTGGCTTATTTGATATGGTGTGCAGCGGGATAGTGTTTACCTTTCAGACTTTAAAATAATTTAATAGTAGAGGGATGTGGGAAAATATCTGAATGGAGAAGAGCCAACCATACAAGCTCAGAAGGCATAATTAATTCAAAAGAAAGGAAAAAAATATAGTCAGGTACCCGAGAGGCCAGATTATTAGAAGGAATCAGGTTATGGTATAAAAAAAAAAGAACAACAAAATCAGAGAAATTGTTCACATGCGCTGCTGTAAGCAGGTTACTTTACATTCAGTTGGTCAGTAATCAGATTTCTCCTGAAGCAGTTTACCGTGTTTTCAAACCAGGGCTGTTTCATCTTAAATGAATTTGTGATGTGCATCTGCAGCTGAGTTTTTTTTTGTTTTGTTTTTTCTGAAACATTTCGCCTGACAGAGCAGTGACGTAATAGGCTGTGTAATGAGAACCCACAGGGTTTCTATACAATGTGCACAGGATTTTACAAATGTTCTGTTGTCTGGTTGTAGAAACTCACTGATTTTACTCGTTTTGTGTTTTTTTTCGTATTCAGTGATTTGAAATTAGACCACTAATATCCTACCACACTACCAAAACCTGCATACAATGGGAATTTTCTGCACATGGCAAGGTTTAGAAACACCTAAGAGTTGTATACATTCTGTGGTTTAAAAAAATGGCGTGTAACCTGCAGAACCCTATGCGTTAAGTTTGTTTTTCAGCCAAATGTTTAAACACACAGACGTTTGCTTGGATTAAAACTGGGTCGATCGACGCTGAAACTACCTGAGGTCACCAAACTCCATGAATTATATACTGTCAGTCAAACTCAAGCTGTACAAGCCCACACAGTCCTCAGAAGAGGTGTAATTAGGCATGAGAAGAGAAAACACGTGAAACGTAGCAGTTTCACCAAAAACTAGGCGTATTGGAAAAATGGAAAATTACTATAATAGCCCGACCTAAGCACGTGTCATAAACCAAATTAACTATTTTAATAAAATACATTGCAAATTAAATATTTCAGTATAAAACGAGGGAAAACTTGAATAACTTGGATTCCCATCATTTTTGCAATTACAAAACACATATTTGGTGTCTCTCAGGGACCCAAATGACAAACTATGATGAATCAGAGACTCAACGTCAATCACTGCTAGTTAGAGGCAGTTAGCAATCACAGTGAACACAAGTAACGTTAACTAACTGGCAGCACACTAGTCACCAACTAACACACACACAAAACAAAGACAGACTTATTTTTCCACTGTCAAAAAACTCTTTTTGTTTGAAGTCTTTTCTTTGCACAAGGAACATTCTTTTGTCTACTTTGTTCATTTTTTTCATCTTTCCTTAATCCCACACTAAGGCTTTTCCACTTCATTTCAAATGGCCTTGGCGTAGCGAAAAACAATCCACATATCATAGCACTGTCAAGTGTTTTACCCAATAAAGACCGGTGTGTGAACCATGCTGCGTCCGACCCTAAGTTTGGGAAATGCAGGTTTAGACTGATTGAGCCTGATTTTATGTTTGTGTTCAACCATTAAGAACCCCTAAGATTAACTCATGTTAAAAAAAATTGCTTAAACATTGCTTTGAATCCCATCAATTCCATTACACACTCATTAACTTAAGGCTTAAGGACGTCAGCGGTTTAGTCAGTGATTCACCAGAAGCAGCCAGGATTCCTCTCTACGTTTCGAAATATCTAGGAATATCTGTATAAACTCTAACGAGCCTTTTTAAACATGTGCCCAACTGATTTTTATCAAATAAAGCTGAATGCAGTCCATGCTATTACAACTAATTCCTCTAATGAGCACTGAGCAGCAAAGGTTAAATAAGAGGTGAGGGAGCATTTACTAAGTAGTAAACAAGTAATTAATCATTCCACCTCCTTACAGGATTCTTGTAGAATACTCACTTTTACTCCATGTTTTAAAATAATCTACTGATCATTAAAGCTGCAGTGCTTGATAGTTTTTATGGCATCATTAGGCAAAAACTCCATCATTACCTTTCAGCATATTGTAATCCAAGTGAAGCAGGAAGCAGGAATTCTATCGCCGTCTGGGGTTTTCAATTTGTAGAAAATCTACCCCGACTGGTTTTTTTTTACCGATTACCGATCACTGTTTAGATTCCGTCGCGACTCTGCTGTTGCACTACGGCGTCGACACTGATGCCTGGAGGCGTCAGGTTATCTGCCTTTATATGTAGTCTATTGAATGAGACCGAGAGGAAAGAACTGCAGAAGGGAGGTTTCAAATTCTGCCATTTTTTCCCCGTCTTTGATGTACCGGATAAAAGTTTAGAAGGACATAATATTGCGTCGAGTATACTGTGTTCCTACTGTTGCAGGTCAATTTAACCAGCTATCCTTCATCAGGTTTTCCATTTTATAAGTTTGGAAACGGAAACAAATGGTTTCCCGCGAGCCAAGTTTCTAAAGAGACATTCACTCCGGTTTTTGAATAATTGATAGATATAATTCTCTATATAAATGACTAAATGCACCGCTTTTTCACAGAAGGTGCCTTGAATTGGATCATCCAAAAAAAAAATAAAAAAGAAATGAATAAATCAAAAACCAGGAACCTGTCTGTTCCTTAGTGCAGCCCTGAAAAGACAGTTTGCCAATTATCTTAGAATATGAAGGGGAAAAGTGTCTTAGAAATGATTTAACAATAAATAAACAAGCTGTCGGGCTGTTTTCACAGGGTCATTTACAGGAGGGATGAATGACGGCCTGCGCGGGTCATTTTCTGCTCAAAAGTGCTCATCTTCATTTCTCAGCCAAACTATGGCAAAGACAAGTGTTTGAGGAAAAAAAAAACAAAACAGAAACATCATTAATGTATGAATTTACTATGTCTTCTGTCAGGAATAATTAATGGTGGCTCCGAATGTTTTTGAAACACGCTGGGACTCTTTGATGCGTCGGTACGAAGACGGAGCCAGAGTGGACAAATAATTTACTATTCACGGGAAGTTCCTCTTCTCTGTCAAACAGCGCAGAAGTAGAAAGAAACACTTTATTAACACTTTATTTTGACACGTGAAAAAAAAAAAAACAAAAAAAAAAACTTTGCTTTGCTAATAGTTACGGATAAGTACTTCTCTATTAACTTTTTACAATCATGGTTCAAGTTATATGAAAAACACACCTAAACAAAGGAAACCTTAAAATGAACAAACTTTCTGTGCTGATCACATTCTCATCTTACTTCCTATTATGCTGGCTGTATTTAGCGTAATGAATATATCACAGTATATGCATTAAAGGCTCTATATTAAAAAGATATGGAAAGGAATAGGGGAGATAGGATCTGTCATATTGAGGAAAGGTTAATAAAATTACAATTATCTGTGTTTGTAAGAGACATGGAGGTGACATGTTTGAAGTCTATAATCTTGTTCACAGAATATACGATAACACAGCTGAGCCTGTATATGATTTAAGACGAACGTCCTTAAAGTTATTCCCTCTAAAGTGTATGTCAGGGACGAGAAGAGGCTTCTTTACATGTAGTTAACTCACTTAGAAATACACTATGTGACCAAAAGTTTGAGCACAACTCTGATCATGCACTTTTTTTTGTAGCATTGGTGTGCAGCTGGGTTTTTTTTTTTTTAGGTTTAAAATGTTTAATTATAGGGAAGTGTGAGCGCCGCAACGCGTAATGACAACAGTGTGCCTCCAACAGCTTTGGTCAAAAAAAAAAAGAAAAAAACAAACAAAAGATCCTGCTTCAACATGGCAGCGCCTCTGCGTGTGAAGCCCAATCGATAAAGACATGGTTTTGTGTCTGCACAGCTCCCAGACCTCAGCCCCATCCAACACCTTTGGGAACGAACGCGAATGCAGACCGGAGGCCAGGCCTTATCACCGTGATTCTGTGGCTGAATGGGAGTAAATCCTTGGAAGCAGGTTCCAAAATCTTCTTAAAAGCGAGAACCAGAAATGATGGGACTTCAACAGCAGCCACAGCATTCCTGAGGTTTGGAACCACATGTTCAGCAATTACATATGGGATGTTTTTTAAGCTGTCGTGTGAATATTTGTGAAATTATTATTATATTAGTTTGTTATACAAGTATACTGGGCTGTTGTAGTTGGAGAGACTGGTACCAGAAAAGTTCAAGAAATTTCAATAGATGAACATGATGAAATGCTGATAATTAATAATAACTAATAGTTTTGAGATTACACTAAATAACGGTCATTTAATGAAGGTCATTGTTATATAGTAACGATAACCTTATTTGTATTGCGGATTTCTTAAAATGTTACAAAGTGCTTTCCATAGACACATCAATACATTGAAAAAACAGAAAAAGATAGATTTGTGACGCAGCCTCCAACATGAATAAAACAAACTGCTGTCCCTGAATGTTGGCCTATAATTTAAATTGCGAGCTGTAGATTTAAGGTGACATTTTCGGTCCTTATGCCACTATCGACGGGGTGTCTTTACACCTCTATTATTAAGTGGGTTACGTTATGCTTTGTTATTATCTGTCATATATGATATTATGATGATGGATGTCAAAGTGCCAAAGCAAGAGGTGAACATAAACATGGAATCAACAAGTGATCCCTGCCTGCCAAAAGGTCAGGCTTCCGGATGCTCTGAATGCTTTTTTTTTTCATTTACTTTTACAATGCGCTGAGGTCACTTCATTCAGAGCAGGTTCTCGTCGTCATACAGTACCATTAAGTCTGCATCTATTCGCTGCCTGCTGGATTATCTCTGCGAGCAGCCACCTCACATGACCGCGAATTACTCACATGCAAACAATTTCATGAACGACAGCATTAGTTTGTCACCATCTGAAGCTCTCGTCAGGCCGGGAGGAAAACTGAGAGATTAGGTGTAATTTTTCTTGAGGTTATGTTTTATGTTACACCAGACTGCACATTTCCACCTCCGCCGTCAAGTGTACAGGTATGACATGGCAATTCCAGAAATGACCGGTTGAGAACGAGAAAAAAAATGCTCAGAAATCTTAAATAGGTTTCCATGTATTTAACCTCAGAAAGGTGCTTCACAGTCAGGTCTAGAAATACTGTACAAGTTTTATGTCATCCCATTAAAATCCATCTACAAAACCTGATAAACAGCCTGCTGTGACAAATGTTGGTCTCTCCAAGTACTTTGAGTGCCCTGCTACTCCAATCAGCAATATGAAGAACATTAACATGATAAGAGACTCCCATTTGCACAACAAAATGTGCTGCTGTTACACAACTCCATTATCTACACGTCGTGTCAAGGACCTCCAAATGCATATATTAGATCAAAGATGCCAGCGAGATTTATCGATATGGGGAGAGTTGAGCTATTATAACGCTCCCCTGTCTTTAACACATGTACAGCATTTTACAATTATTTCTAGATCCATCAGCTGTGCTGTAACCAGCTAGAGGTGTTGTTTGTCTGCTCAGTTTCTTCTTAACCTCCGTGTACGCTATTCAGTGAAACAGGCATGTGCTCTTTACCATTGTCCACATTATCCACTACCCATGTAAATCCATTTCGTACTTACAGGTGGTCTAATGCTGTAAATAAAACAGGGTTCACTCCTCTCATTTTACTGAATACAAAAGGATGCTCTATCTGATTGGGGGCTTTGTAAGCAATATATAATAATAACCAATCATCCATCAGTATTGTATTGTTTGTTTGCCTGATATCACATTTAGACAAACTGGCCAGGCAGACACAGAAATCTGGTCCTCCCTGCATTGCTGTTGATTTATTGAGAACAGCTTTTAAATTGGCATGATCATAGCCAGAAAATCACGCAATGGACATTTGGCAGCATTTTAGCCATTCTAATGGCAACAAATGGTCGAGGCTACTGTGCATCCCCGCAAGCTATGTCATCTGTACAAATAAGGAAATGGGTACGAGTCTGCAATGTATGTGCTACTGATGAGATTTCTTTAATGGCTCCAACAACAGCCATATGCTGGTTC
Organism: Coranthus polyacanthus; assembly: GCA_037367275.1. NCBI lineage: Eukaryota > Metazoa > Chordata > Actinopteri > Kurtiformes > Apogonidae > Coranthus > Coranthus polyacanthus. The sequence goes on from JAPQRN010000018.1 coordinate 11,049,507, forward strand.
ATCTATCATCTGCAGCGCTGCATGACTGTTTTCGACGGCCTCCAAAGTGAAGCAGCTGCTTGACCTGCAGACCTGCCGATTAAAACCTTCAGAAGATCTGTATCTTTTCTCAAGACTCTATTAAGACCTGGTTTTTCGTTTTATATGCGCAAAGGACAAAAGACACGCTGACATTTTTATTTCATTTAGTGCCCTGTCCTACTGGTGATTTGTAAAAAAACGGAAAACTAGGAAGAAAGTAGATGATTTGAAATGAAATGAAATCAAATGAAAGCTTGCTGTTCTTTTTGTCAACTGGTACCACTAGTTAGTTTAACTGATTGCTGCCATGGTAACACGGTTTTAGGCTATGTATCCACACTAATACGTTTTTATTTTAAAACAAAAACAATCTCTGCCCACGCAAGCCCACTTTTTAGCAAAGTTTCAGAATCAATTTCTGTACATTTGGAAAAACGTAAAACGTCCAAAACGTAAACTGTAACTCAGTAACTATATTCAATTAACAGCAGGTCGTAGTCAAGGCCGGTGATTTGTTTTCCTTCTAAAATGATTATGTGACAGGTGCACGATGAAACAGGGGGCAGCGAATGCAGGTGTGTACATTGCTGTTTCTCGAAGTCGCTTTCGTCGGCCCACATTACAGTGCAATCCCAGAGTTTCTAAACCAGCCCGGCTCGATGGGAATACTCTGCCGGATTAAGGGTGAATATTTCCGTCGCACAGTGGCAGGATTGTCACTCTCCTGCCTTCGGCCATTATCATTATCACTTTTAGTCCCCCTCGCTACGTGAAAGAACATCAACCTCCGAGCTGCAACTGCGACCCTAAAAAATGGCAGGTTTTGACCAATTCACGTTTGTTTTGTTCTTTTGTAGGGATTTAGTCATTTTAATACCACAATGCGCTTCCTCATGCGCACATGTTCCACCAAAACAACTTCTCTCCTGACAGTATTTTGCAAATGCTCAGCGCCGCACAAGAACTATCCAAGTCTGACCATGCAAGACTATTTCTAAACTAAAACAGTCAGCAGCATTTCCAAAAGTCTCCGTTTTAGGGAGTAGTGTGGATGCTGGGTGTTAAGGTGGCAAAAATTACGCATGTTAAAACAAAAACTTATTAGCGGGGATATGATATCACGTCACCCTTTCTTGAAGAAAACAAGACATCGCCTACTACTACTAACTACTAGCTGATAATTCAACACGGATACTGAATTACAGTAGTTTCTGTCCTTGTTATCTCTTCTAGCAGCTGCTGTGCTGTTGTGCAGTTCAATTCTACTTTTTCTATTTACTGCTTTCACAGCCGGCAAGCTGTTATTCCAGTGCTGTTATCAGTCATGTGATATACATTTCAGGCGTGTTAGAATGAATGGAGATTATAACCCAAACTGGTAGCACTTTACATTGAGGGTATATTAATAAGCATCATGTGTCTAGTAATCATTTACTAGTGGTGTTCATTTTAACCAAGGTATTCACACGACTACTGTTGACCTGCGATGGTATTGCATTCAGCTCTGTCTGTTTTTCCGTCTGTATCTCAAAAGCTACAGCACATTTTGACTAAACATTTTTGTACACAAGGTAGGTCTCTACCTTATCTCAGAATTAAAGAATACCCTTATCAAAGAATTAGATTTTTTATTTTTTTAAAGGATTCTTCACCATTGGGCACTTCTGGACATTTTTGTCATTTTCTTGACAGATATTGCTCTGAAAAATATCTTAACACATGCTGCATGCCAATATCTATCAACAGAACTGATTTCATTTCTAAATCTGCCATATTTGATGAGCGTCCCTGACACATATATATATATATACACGTCTCTTTTAGTGTATTCACAACATAGTGTGATTACAACAATCAAAATCTGTTTCGGAATGGGGAAGGGAATTACCATTTATGGGGCCAATGCAACTTTAAAACATTAAATACGCACAACCAGGAAAAGTTTTGTGTGTCAATTTGTGGTGTGAAACTTCGGAACAGTCTGAGTGAGGAGTTAAAGCAATGTATGGGATATGGGGTAAAATTTATATTGCAAGTTTTCTATTTCTTTTGTTCTGTGTTGCATGTTGGGAACAAAACATCAGATCAAATCAAATTATTCAGCATGGTGGATTTGATCTAAGAGGACAACGGTCGGAAATCTCTGATTGTTTAGTTTAATCGTTTAAGGCTGCTCCTAACATCAGTTAATATGTGACACATTAGCAACCTTAAATAACTGTTAGTTAATGATAATTACTGCATTATCTAATGTTAATTAATATAACCTTCCCCTGAAACATCTCTGTGTCTGTGTCCTTCCATCAAGTTTCATGAAAGTAGTTTTCTGTTTGTTTCTTTGTTTGATTGGTTTTTTTTTTGCATAATGTTACACACAGACAGGCAAACATGAGTAATTGCATAACCCCCTTAGTGGAGGTCATAAATTAAAGTTGAAAAAGATTCAGATTGGCCATTTAAGATTAACTTAGTGTCAAAACAGTCACGCAGATTAATTAAAACCTCAGCCCTGTCCTCTGGGCTGCACACTATCATGATGTGGCCCTTGCTAATTCATATAATCAATTACTTTGATTAAGCAGTTATGTTTGTCACTTTTGATAGCCATAAATGCTACATCACTGTCACAGCACTGAGGGATCCTCATCCTCTACCATCTTTCTATTACTGGATCGCTTGGAATGCTCTTCAAGGATTCAATGAAATGCTTTAAATGTAAATGTAAATGTCAGGGAACGCAACAAATCTTGGCACAGACAGGCCTGTAACCAAAACAAGCGACATGCTCTGTGGATTTTAATGCAAGCCACAATTTAGTGAGCATGTAATTGCTGTGATTATGTGGTGATTGCGTTATGTAGATTACACACCTGTTATGGAACCCCACAGGCAATTTGTATTTGACTGAAAGAAGGAAGTTATTGTCTGATTTCATTCAGGTTTGGTTAAATTTGCTTTGTATCTCTTAAAACACTCAAGGATGAGCATTTAGAGCTTATGAGGTGCATGAAAACTACAATATGATAACCTCCAGAGGACTGATTGGTCAACACTTACTCTGCCTGGTTTTGCCTCTCTTTTTATTTTAAATCGTACTATACTACTACAGACATGATCACAGTGAGTGCAAAAGCAGGAGCAGAGAAGAATGTGTGACAGTAAGTAACATGATAATATTTTTGTGATAGATGTGCTGAGAGAGAAATACAAAGACACACAGCAGAGGAGAAAGGTGGTTAGGCTATATTTTCAGTGAGTTAGAAGAAGGAGGAAGATGTGGGTGGGGGTATGGATGCAGTGCAGTGATTCACTGGTTTGCTGACCCAGTTTTGAAAAACTTCAGCGGTGTTTCAGCAATTCACCCTGACAACCAAAACTATGACCAGTTTGGAGCTAGTCATAGTCTTGTTATGTGTAATAATATTCTGTGCCTATTGGTTATGATGGATTGCGTAAGGCTCAGGTACAAAAACATACAGCAGCTAATGTTGTCATACAAAGTCATTAAACAAACAATGAGAGAAAGCATATAAAACATATATTTTTTTTTTCCATTTCCATTGTGCCGTTATGCCAACAGCTGTACATGTCAGTGACCTGAATCACTGCTTCCCTCCACAGAAGAAACAGGGAAATAAAAGATTATTTTCCCGTTGGGTCACAGCAGTTATCTTCTGAAGCCCAGATGAATACACCTTCGAACAACCCTGCGGGAAGGTTCTGAGTGAATGTGCAAGAAGCACACACTTCCTCCTATGTGCTGTGGCTAAAATGTAGCTGTGTGTGAGTAATTCATCCCTGTGTGTTGTCTCACAGGCACACACCTGCTGCAAGACTAGAGAAGAGAGACTAGAGTAGACTCTCGTACACCCTGCAACCAGAAACGTCCTGAATAAAGCAAAACAAGTCGAGAAAAAATTGTAAGGTAATGGCGTAGGGCATGCTGGCTCACACTGTGATGGCATGACAGAGTAAGTGATCACTATTGTTAAAATGTAATAGGTTACAGATTACCCTGTTAAAAATGTAATGGGTAATGTAACTATTTTACTTACTTTAACAAATTCTTCAAGTTCTAAACTGGGTAATGAAGCTGAAAACTGAATCAGTTTAAACAAGCAGTGTAAACCCCACAATGGTACGAAACACTGATTACTGTAGTGACAGTATGGCGATGTGAGAGCGCTTTCCTGACTTCAGAAGGGAAATACTGTTGAATTTCCAATCACTTAAAGGTGTTTTTGTCGACACAATCTTGGTGTTGTCGGCTGAGAGGCAAGGCAAACATATATACAAGAGAATCAATCAATAACACTCTCATTTTTTTAGCACATAGTGTCCAAGGAATGGAACCAGTTTAAATGCTGAAACAGCTCCTTGTAACCCATCCTGCCTGTGAAGTCAAAGAAGAAGCACATTGAAAAGCAGATGTAAAGCAACAGAATGAATGTTATATTCTACAACTAAGCCTTTTTATGGTTTTGGTCTCTATAGTTAATTTCTGCCTCTGTGACACCTGTATTTATATAACTCACTGGTTTAGATTATATCAAGTCTTACATTTATGCATAATTAAGGCAGTGGCATCTGCGCTTGACAGGTGAATCTGTGCTGTGTGAGCTTTGATTAACAGTTAGCATTAGCTTGGCTGCCGAGTCGGACGTTCGGAGCTCTAGTTTATTGAATAAAATGTATTTTTCTCCCCGACAGGCAGCTCTGCCACAGTTGTGACAAGACCATCAGAGGATTATGTCATGAAGTTTGTACTTAATCACAATAACCAGAGTAACTTAGCTGCATTAGCTGATGTTAGCATGAATTCATATTGAATTATATGGTCTGCTAGCTAGCCTGTTAATTAGCTCAGGTAGCTGTAATTCTGGAATATAATTTCTTGCAACTTCTTCATAATGTAATGTGTTTTGTGAGGCCACAGCAACCTTGACCTTTGACCTTTGGCCACCAAAATCTTTTCAGGTCATTTTTGAGTCCAGGTGAACGTTGTTTCTGAGATATTGTGTTCAAAATGTAATAGGTACAGACAGACAAACCTTACTGAGATGTATGGACACAAATAAATAAATAAACTTCCATTAAAGCTATATAAAACACACGTCATTGTTTTATGCCTGTTGTGAAGAAGCCTTTAGTGTAACAGGCAAGGGGTTGTGAATGCCTGCTATTAATTAATCAGCAGTAGCCATAAAAATTAACTGTTAGATAACATAACACTTCTAGTCTGATGATCTGCTGTTAACTATTTCTGTGAGGGTTGATCTTATTTTGTGAAGAAGAGTTATGAATAATTTAATGACTAGGAATGTAAATTTAAAGCCACCCCTATTTTCCTGCCTCTGCATAAAAGGCTATTATATCCCACGTCAAACTTTCCACAAGGCTGTTTATTTGCTGTAAAAGTTCCATTTTAACAGAGCCTTCAAACTACCTGTTTTATGATAACCATACGCTGTACCCCGTTCAGTGTTTTGTTGACGATATTTCCCATAAAGAGAACAATGAAGGACAGAAGGTACAACGGGAAATAAATGACATTAGAAAGGTTACACTATCGCAAGGATAAGACAAAATACAGAAATGTTAGCGTAGACAAAGAAAAGGAGATAGAGTACAGGAGCTCAGGGGAATTGCTGAGCGCTGTTTACTCTCTTAGCTAAGGGCATGATGAAATATTGAAATATTGAACCAGATATTTTGCATGGCCAACAGGCTTTCATCAGTGCAGAATCTGTTCCCTGTAATGAGGCCAAAGTTAGTCCTCCTATGGTGCAATGAAGACAGCAACACGAGACAGACAGCGCTATGCCAAGCAAGGTGATCTTATACTATAAAGGATTCTGCAGCTGTGTTCAGCGCAGGCTCTTGAGATGAGCACTGACTTTGTGAATGAAAGAAAAAGAACTGTTCTCTAAACCATTTGTAGAGAGAGCTTACCGTGGACCATTGTCATCATTTTCTCTCATCATTTATTACCTCCACCAAGGATGTTATATGATCACTCCGGTTTGTCAGTCCATCTCTCTGTATGACTGTCAGCGCGATTATGCAAAAACTACTGCACCAATTTTTATGAAGGCTGGTGGAAGGGAACGGCATGGACCAAGGATGAATCCTTTACATTTTGAAGCAGATCCTTAAGAAGTCAGTGGTCAATGCCTGGAATTGTTTTTCTCTTTCTTTTTTAACATTGGAAAGGTTGCACACTCTGCAGAGTCCAATGTGGTAATTATTCAATTCGTATTTGTGAAAATTCACAATACAAGACATAATGGATTCGTCAAGCAGTGAAAATGATTTGTGATGGTCCTCTGTTCTCATTTCCTTTCTTGCTTCCCTCCACTGAAGCGGGCACAGCGCTAAAACATAGTGTGGAGATAGGAGTGTCTATGTGAGGCTACAGTGGAAGTTCCTCCCTATGCTGTTGCCACTCTCTGCCTGTGTACGACATTTAGCACCGTGACTACTTGAAAGGGCTAAGCTAGCTGTCCTCACAAAGGCCTGTCATTCCGCCGCCGTCCTCATCTTCTATTTCATCTTCCAGAAATGATGCTGTGCAGCTGTTAAATTGTATTTTTATTAGTCAAAGAATTCTGTCTGATGAAAAAAAAAACATTAGTGATTGACGAAGGTTTCTGTCTCAGTGGGTAAACGTGATACATGATGAGGTCGTATTTGTTTGTATTTTACATGAAACACTTTTGGATGAAAAATACAGACTTAGCCACATTCCAATCCACATTAATGTTCCTTACTCCCTACTCAGGGAATGGCAGTTAACGGAAAGATGTCTCCATTCAGAACACCCACCAATGATACTCAAACTAAAGATGAAATATTCCATCTTCGCCCATTTCACCATTGATGAAAACTTAATGGCTAACCTGCCAGTGGTATCAGGTCCCTGATGTCTCCGAACCTTCTCCCAATGTTTACGACAGTTTGTCTTGTGGTTCATGACGGGTGAGATTAGTGTTTGTTGAGTTTGGTTATTTTTTTACTTTACGTTTCAATGACATAAAGAATAAAAGAGATACAAAAGTGTGTTTGGTCCATGGTTTGGCTACATGACAGACTGTGGAGTTGCCATAAATGGGCCTCGTAACACCTCAAGCCGTCACTTGTCTCGCAAAATGATCATTTTAGATCTTATCAGGTGGTGAATTGCTGGTCTATGGCTAAGATGTTCAAGATCATCACAGAGGTCGTCTGATTGTTACGGAGCCAACTATTTTCACAAAATAGTTGTTTATTCAGGGAACTGAGCCACTTCTCCCACAGGACTCCATTCAAGCAGAACAGCCCCAGGTCTCCTTTCAAAGACCCCGAGGCCGTGACGTGTTTACACCCTGAAATTGCAATCTTGAGACTTTGGTTTCGAATACTTTTGGTTACACTAACTAGTGGCATCAACTGACATCATGATTTATGGATCCTTTGTAGTCAAATAAAATAGTGGAACAAGAAGAAAAGTGGACTACCAGCCTTGGCAGAGGTCTGTGCTCTGAGTTTCCTTCTAGTTTATTACTGTGATCAAACCCACTTATTAGCTCAACGCCTACAACTTGACATTTTCATGCCATGACCAAACCACCACCAAAGCAGAACCACCTACAAATGCTTATTGTGCATCTGTGGATATATTACACCTGTCACCTGTGCCCTCACCTCTCCCACCAGGTCTCAATATGAGAATGGTCATAGTGAATTTATTTTCTGCAGAAACATGCATAATCAACATTGCATAATCACATCTGATTACAGTCGGAGAGCAGTGGGTCTGCTGGCAAGGGACGGGACATTTGCATAATGTCCCAGAGTGTGTAGCACAGGTGAAAAAGCCAGTCATTTAAAATGGACGGTGCTGCAGTTCACGCCTTTGGAGTGCTGAATGCTGTGGTTGCAGGCTGCATGGCAAGAAAGATGGATGAGGCCTCATTAAGATCCCTCCTGTTATACGCTGGCTACCATAATAAATGAACCATTTTCTGTTATAATACAAATAATAATGTGTTGTCCCACTTCTCCCCCTTAAACCCTCTGCTTTGATTCATAGTTGGCTTCACTTTGGAGAATCTCTTGAAAAAGCAAGTTACAAGGCATAAAATAACTCCACTGTGTTGCATCTGCTGTTCATATTTGGAGCTTTTCATGGCGTTACATTGAACCGGTGCCAGGTGCAGCAGTGAACAATCTTCATTTAAACAGGAGAAGATATATTGCCGCGGGATACACTGTACAAGTTATTTTTCAAAAACTTGAAAAATAACTTGAACACTTCTTCATATAATCGAAAGAGGATATGCAGTAATAAGATGAAACTGAAAGCATTAAACTGAAATTAACACTAAAATAGCAAACACGCCTTTGAAACCTCCTGTATTTGAACAGGGAGTCTCATTGCCTTTTTAAAAGAGATCTGTCTACATCTATACACTTTAACAGTGAGACACATAGACACACAGAGGACATTCAACGTTGCCATAATTAACAAACAGAAAACATTTCTAAGTGTAATTGCACATACAAGTGCAGCCTTTTACAATAAAATCAAGTGACTGAGAATTGTATGAGAAGGAGAATGTAATTTTTGTAGCTCACTGTGTGCATCTACGTACATACTCTTTACATATACATACTATCAAAAGGCTTTAACAGTATCACAATAATCAAGTACAGACAGGGTGTTGTACAGCGGTCTTTTGACTAGCTGAACAGATTTGTTTCTATAGAAAAAACGCCTGACCTTCAGTTTGCTTGGTACATTAATAGATTATTGAATAATACATTAAAGCAATAAAGCAAGGCATTATGTATTAACCTTTTTCTGAAGTGTGTGTTTTTTCTGAGAAAAAAATTAAAATTATTTCTAAAACTGCCAGTCAGTGAAAAAGGAATATATACTCCAGATCCTTTTAAAGTTTGTTAGAAGCCTTGCATCTTGTTAAATTTTGGACAGGCTGCAGCACGAAGAGCAATCTTTGATTTAACCCAGAACGCAGTTTGTTGCAGTCGTATAAACAAGATGGTTTGAAAGTGAGGATAACTGTCTCAAGGTTTGCAAAAGATAAAAAGGACATTATTTGATCAATTTTCTCCACCTGCTGGGAGAAAAACCTTGAGCGACCATATTTATGTGAAACAGAGGTTAGACGTGTAACTTGCTCAGCACAGGGCTTTGTGTCCTTAAGTGTCCTTAATAATGTTTAATGTTAAGAGAGCCAAATTAAGACGGGTTTATGTTGCTGATATTAAGTGCTAGGTATAATTAAAACAGCCATATAAGGTGTCAGCCCTGTCTCACAGAAATTACGGTCATATGCGACTAAATTGTAAATCCAATTATGTTTTGTAATAAACGTAATGTCCCCAGCATTTCTGTTGCTAAAAATGGGATCTGCATCTTGATTTTGTTCCAAAGAAATGTGATTTCTCATCAAAAGATCTGCCGCTTCTTTTGCCTTTCTTCAGATCAAGTTCGCATCCTGACTCTCATAGGCGTTTATGCAATAAAAATAGTTTGGGTAAGGTTAGTTTAAATATTAATCAATATGTTGTGAGTCATTTTTGTCACATGAGCCATTGGTATCGTTCCCTAAACCTAACCATACACAGTTTACTGACGTTGTTGTCAAAACCAGCTGATACTGTAAACCGAGTTGGCAGATCTTCTGGCAGAATGAAGTGTATTGTCTAATTTACACTTACATTCAGAAGCAACACTTTTGCCACTTTGAAAATATGTTAATTCAAAACATTTAATGCGTTACGTGTATTAAAAAAACCTATTTTACAGTTTTACACATGAATGTAAAATGTGAAGCGGCTGCCAGAATTAGTATGTTATATAGTCAGAAAACTGCATCTAAGTGAATTACTTTTAAGATTTGAAGACATTTTTTTATAGAAAAAGTTTCCCAGATAAAAAATGGAACAGTGGTCTGTGGAGACGGGAGAGGTTGAGGTTGTTTCTCCACAAATTTCTGTTAAGAGCACATCTTTGATTAGAAAGGTATTTAAAGAACGGCTATGGTCACTCTGGGCATAGGAAATCAATTGTTCTTAAAATGATCTTAAACCCTGATTGGGTAAAGTGTGGATCAATTCTACATCTCTTATCATACATCTCTTTTAGACATTTCTTTAGGGGATAGGTTTCATTATTTGAGAGATGCTTTGTGTGTGTGGTACACTCAAAGGAATAGTTTGCTGAAAAATTAAAGTTGATATATTGTAGAGTTTGTACTGTACTTTAAAAAACTCTGCCTGGAATGCAGTGTCAGCCAAATGTCAAAAAAGCAGAAAAGTGAGTTAAATGATAGTAAGGAAAAAGTTCTGCTTTAATAGTACAGCACAGTGACTGATGGCTTGATGTCTCAACTGAATCAAAGAACCACAGGCATCATGGGGCCATTAGTATACAATCTTTCCTTCTGTTCTTCAGCCCTGTGGCACTAACAACTTTCAGGATTTGTGTGTGCAATAAAGAGACCATAGATTCAAGGTAATTTGCTCCACAATGAGGTGAGACCCAGAGCGCTCGCAGAAGGCTTGCAACAATGCCAGAGCGGTTAACCTATTCATCGGTCAAAACAAACAAGCCCCGCCGTCAACTTTTATCAGCCTTTTATTTCATAACCTTGGCGCAGAAATGAGAGCCTCTCTGAGTGGTTTATAGGGAGACCGTGTTGAATGCTGGGAGATGGTAGCCCGCCTGAGCAGCAATCGCTCTGATCTACAGCAATCTATTGATCCAGCAAGCTTGTCCAATCAATACAAAAGAAGAGAAGAGGGGAAACAACATTAGAGGAGAAAATAGGCTATTTAAAGAGACTAAAGAGAAGGAGAGGGGGGCTGCGTGCGCATTTCGATGGGACAAGCACTGTATGTGGCTTCTGCGAACACACATACACACACAGAGCGCTAGATGATAGGAAATGCATTTTACCAGGAAGACCGACAGAAGAACTACTGTATTATTTCCTTTAAAGTGTCGGGAAGGTAATGAGAAAACTGGCAGAGAGGGTGAAAGAAAAAGCCATGGAGAGGCTGGTTGGGATGAGATATGAGATGAGGCAATGAGGCATAGCCCGCACGCTGCAATTGACTTGTCTGTGTTACGTGGACATTCCCAAATGCAACACTGCACCAGCTTGAGCAAATCAAGTCTGGCAGCCCTGCATACAGATCTCTTCAGAACGAACATGAGAACGAGACTACGGTGTAATTGTACATCACAGGTTTGACCGACACACCCTTTAATGTGGCACACGGACGTACATTAAGCTGTAGTGTGACATACAGCCTCCCTCCTGGATAATATCATAGTAGATGTACGCCTGTATAGAGGGGTGAGCAAAGCTTATTATTTTATTAAAGTTCACTCCTTCCTTTGACAGAATGCTAAGAATGGCAGATTTTTTTTTTCTCAAGGCCAGCACTGCTTTTAAACCTGTCTTTTGCTAATGGGCTTTGGGTGGAAATGATCAGCTTTCAATGAGAAGAGGTAAAGCACTGTTAAAAGGGAGATGTCTTTTTTTTTATCAACAGTGGTACCACTGTCAAAATAAATTTCTCATCACAGAGTTGTCAGCTGATGAAACGTTGCAGGGAATGTTTAGGAGCAAAAGTCTGAAATCTTTAAAGCATCCAAACACAGATCCTTTGGGATGTTTTTTAGACGTGGAAGGAAGGAGCTGAGGAGAAACCTGTCATTAAGCTCAAGGTTCAGTCAGACTGAAACTCCCTTCAAATTCATTGTAAAATAAAAGGCAGAAAGACATTCTTTTAGAAGGTTGTAATGTGACTGAGTGCATTCAGACAAGTACCGTATGTAAGTATAAATTTGAGGTTTCCGGGCTGTACATGAACAAGAAGTGGGAAAAAGAATTAAATATAGGGATAGGATGTGCAGTTTGCAGCGGTCTTCGACAGGACGGAAGAATTTTTTTTTGTCACGCCTATCCAGAAACGGTATCAGGGCAGTGGTGACGCCCGTTGGAGACTTTGTGGGACTAATGGAGACATTCACTTCCATATCTTCTGGAACTGCCCTGTCATACTAGATTTACTGGGAAGAGATCCATAAACATATAAATAATGTATTTGGTGCAAGCATTTCTTTTACATATGAAAATATACAGTATATTTGGGCAATACATCTCTTGAAAATGTCAGCATTGATGATAAGAAGCTACTTAGTATACGTTTGGCAGCAAGTAAAAGTGGAACCACCCACCATTGAGGAATGGTTGGACATCATACATGATATTTACGTCACGGAGAAATTGTCAGTTACCCTCAAAGTACAAAAAGATAAGTTTTATCAGATTTGGTCCAAATGGACGGAGTACGTGAAACCTGTGAGATCTGACGTTGCTTAAATGTACTTGTAAATTGTGACCTGATTTATCTGCCTCTTCTTTCGTGTTTGGATATGTGTGAAGGATACCTGAAGATCTGAATGTGAGCTCCCCATGTTTTCGAATTTTCAGACTTTCCTGCGACGAACTGTTCATCACGTATAATGTCATGCATTTCTTTGTAATGGAGATGGAAGTGATGCATTGCCTTTTCTGAATAAAAAAGAAATAAAAACGAGGGGAAAAAAAAGAATGGAGGTGCTTGTACCCTGTATTTCCACTTAATGCATCTTTAAACTTCTGCTCAAACACATCTAACAGGAAAATATTCTAGGTTTTACTTCACTACATATATTTGACAGCTTTAGTTACTTTTCAGATGACAATTTTTCAGTCTCACTATCTCAACAGCGCTGTGTCATGATGGATATGATGCCGGACTCCCGTGGAGGTTTGATTCCTGCGTGGTTCTTTTTTAAATTCCAGTTTGCAGTTGCAGTTCTTTAAAGTTTAGGCACCAAAACTGCTTGGTTAGGTTTAAGTTTGTGTGTGTGTGTTTAGGTGCATCCACGCCACATCTCCGTAAGAAAGTGTGTCTGTCCCAATGTCCCAAAATTTGGCTTGAAGGCAAGGATGAACTGAGGCAATTTTTGGTGACGTAAACTCGAAGGTCAAGGTCACTGTAACCTCACAAAACACATTGATCATAACTGCTAGAAACTGAGAGAACGGCATGAACAGATTATGATGCAAGGACAGTGGACGTATATATCTCATGGTTCAGTTCCCCTTGTTGACTTGGGTGATACGTAAAGACATCCGTCATGCCGAGGCCACGTGGAGAGCTGAGGGATGGTGGGCGGGGCGGGATAAACCGGACGCACCTGCCCTCGTTCACTCTCTGCCCAAACAATCACAGACCGACCACAAGGTGTGAGTTCAGCGCTGCACTGCTGCAGATAATCACAAATAGAAACTCTCTAACCATAAAACAATCATAGCAATGGAAATGTTTCATCAAGCCACACCACATCAACATAGGCAACAAATGAGTCGATGCCACTTGAGATAAAAATGCTATAAAAGCTCAGAACTATAAAATTGCTTTATGACAAATGAAAATGTGTTCCTCTCTATTACTTGCACTTGTGTATTGTTTCTTCTGCTGTATTGACATTTCATATTAATTGAAGAACTACCTTGCTCAATTTATTCATCCTCTCCTCTGGTGGTAGGCCCTAACTCTGGTAGCTTTACGTGCATCGCTGCCACATAACCATGGCTGCGTTGTGGGTGATGTACAACCCTGAAGTGACCATCGTTGTTGACTCGCTCCCTCAGCCCTCCGAGGGTCGATCTCACCAACATCACTTCAGTTTTTCAGAGAACTGAACGACACTCGAGAAGGCGGCGGGGATTCCTCCGAGGGCAAGTGCTGAGAGGAAGTCAACAAGGGCAACTTAAACCACTATTGGAACGCAGCTCTGTTTTTATGAGCTGTGTTTAATGAAACAGAACAATATTTTATAGGTTATTAAATCTGTCTCAGATCGTACATTTTTAATTGTGTGTTATATCAACCTAGATTACATCTTATACATAAACATTTTGTTCTTGGTTCATGAATTGACAGAATGCTGCAAAACATTCAAACAATGCTGTTCAAACATTCTCTTTGGCGCAAGAATGAATTGAAATGATTTTGGTGGTCAAAGGTCAAAGGTCAAGGTCACTGTGATGTCTGTCAATTCATGCCTTGGGGAATCTCTACAAATCTGGCACAAATGTTCACTTGGAGGATGGAGGAGAATGAAGAGCAACCATTTTGGTAACCATAGGTCAAAAGTCAAGCTTGTTCTTACCTCATGTCTGTTCATTCTCATGAACATGACGTCTCAGAAAGTAGCGAACACATCGGATTGAACATACAGTATGTTTCTGGTTTTGTTTGGGGGTTTTTTGGGAACGCACCACAAACTAAATGTTCTTAGGGCACCCAAATGACCAGCAGAGCGGTATTGGTTCCACTGTTGCCTTACAGCAAGAAGGTTCTGGGTTCGATTCCCAGTCAGAGCAGGGCCTTTCTCTGTGGAGTTTGCATGTTCTCTCCATGTCACGTGGATTTCCTCACGTTTCCCCTGCCATCAAAAGCATGTATGTTGGGTTAATTATCTGGCTTAGATCTAGAAAAGGCCAAACACAGAGAATGAATTTCCCTACAGGGACATTCATTCATTCGATGTTCTTTAATGGGTTGAGAAAATTCTCCTCCTTCTTAAACTCTGTAAACTCTTTGACTCTCTCATTACCATGAAGCTGAAAACATGGCTGTTTTATGGAGCCCAGATTTTGACACAGGACAGCGACACTATAAACATATGATGATCTTATAGAATATGGTGCTTTGCTGTAGATCAAACTACCCAGCAGTATATGAAAGCGGTTCAAACGAGCTCAACCATAAACATCTACAGCAGACAAAAAATTACTTGCTTTCATTACTGCAGTGCAAAGCAATTCAAACAGTACATGAGGACTGCTCTAAGTACAAGGACAAACAATGATAGAGGTTAATGACTGTTTAGTGTTTAATAAAAAGAGGTTTGACACTAGTGAAATGCTGTGCTACACGTGCTAGTTTTTATCCAGTAATAGGCTACTTCTGTCCACGAATGTGTTTTGCCACTGGCTAAACTAAAGCAACACCCAGAAGCTGATCCTCCCTCCTGTGAGGTGCAGTCATGTTTAAATCTCCTCACTTCATTTGACTCCTCTTACTCTACAGCTGAAAAGTTACTGTGCATATTATTAAAAGCTTTATAACCATAAGTGTTTCAGACCTCATCCTCCTACAAAAGAAAAAAAAAAATCATTAGTTATGTGGGAGAGGAGCAGCAATCGCGTTCCTGCTGATTCACTTCCTGCTCTTTAACATAGCAGACTGCTATAAATGTGTTTTCAGCAGCCACACGGCTCCGCAGCGCAAACAACAAGTTACAAAAGAACAGTCTTGTACGGCGTCCTGAGTTTACCCTTTTAAAGCCTAAATAATTAAAACTGATACATAATTAATAAGGCCGTGCTTAAAATCAAAACAAAGCATCCTCTCTACATGTCACATTGCTGTTGTTCGCCTGAAAAAAATCAGTGGAACTGACACAGAAAGGCGATGCACTATGAAATCCTATACAACATGCGTTCTCCGCGGGCGGTCGTTCTCGTTGTCAGTTTTCCCTCAGTCCTCCGCAGCAAACAGCAGCGTGTACAAGAGGCCACATTTCTGCACGTGCATCCCATTAATTAGTGTCATCCGCTAGCACAAAGAGTCAGACAGAAAAGAGCGGATGACTAATAAATTGTTTGTGGCGTTCAATATGTATATGAATAAAATCAAAACGCACAATGCAAGCAATTATATTGTCTATT
Organism: Coranthus polyacanthus; assembly: GCA_037367275.1. Lineage (NCBI taxonomy): Eukaryota > Metazoa > Chordata > Actinopteri > Kurtiformes > Apogonidae > Coranthus > Coranthus polyacanthus. The sequence goes on from JAPQRN010000018.1 coordinate 11,065,331, forward strand.
AGACTGATGAGATACAGTTTAAAATAAATGAAAATTAATGCTTCGCCCCCCCCCCAAAAAAAACAAAACATGCATAACATGATAGAGAATTATTTTTCACCAATTTCATACACAGATGTTTATAATATTGCAAGCATTCTATTCATTAAAAAGTACAATATGTAGCATATGTGAAGACATTTAGTGTTCAGTAGTTTGCATCACTGGGCAAAGATTCCATAATTACCTTTCAGCATAATTATAATCCTAGTGGTCTGACAGGAAACGAGAATTCTACACGCTTATGTGGATTCTGTTTTTCGGGCCGTAGACGATCTGCCCCATGACAGGAGGTGTCGGCCGCTCATGGCGCTTTCAGAAAGGTACGTGGTTGACAGCTGCTCAGATTCCGCCAGACGCGACTCCACTGCTTTTCTCTGTGGTTCGACACACACATCTATCTTTATATTTAGCCTTTTGATTTTGACAGAGGGGAGAGAGCTGCAGACGGAAGGTGTTTCAGCTTTAAATGTTTTTTTTTTTGTTTTTGTTTTTTTTATTTCCAATGTGCAAACGGATCATAACGCTGTGCTTTGCTGAAGTTCATGCGCGAACAAAAGTCAGAGCCGGTCACAAGCCCCCTTTTTGTCCAATCGTGCACGTCTTCAGTCTGTCCCACGCCGATTAGCACGCTCTGCGACTGAGGCTGCATTCATTCACACAGTCTGCGTTGTACTACACACAACTCCCTACTCATTAGTCTACACATCCATGAAAAAATCATCTCCTCCACCGCCCCAACCTCCTTCTGAATTGCGTGTAACACCAGCAGCTCAGAACATTACTGAGAATGTGTTTATACTAAACCTAACTTCACAGTACAGTTGTTAATACTAGAAGGCAGTTGGTGAATTGCTCAGTGAGACAGCTGCTGTTAATGGGTATACTTTTTTACGACTGATCGTACATCCATGAGCATGCAACTTTTCGGTCTAAAAATGTTCTCTCACAGACGTCACAATGCCTCGTCATAATGCAACAGTTCATTTTACGTGCCATCTTGGTATCTTGACTGTAAAACACAATAATGGTCCACTTTAGCCTGCTCAACAGTGTTAGTCATTTTTCATAATTCATTAGATGTTTAAATGCTCTCAAACCTTTTCTATTTGACATTTTTACCCTCTTCTACAAAATCATACTGAGCCTGAAAATGTCGCCCATAAAAGTTTAAAATATTGCAAATGAATCCACAGCAATTAGCTCTCATTTTGTGCTGAAGGACTCCATATTTTACATTGACCAGGACGGCGGAGATGCAAAGCAGGCCATTGTATGAGGATGTCATTACGCTACTGAGATTTTCTCTCCATCTAAATCATGCAGCTGACGTGTCTAATAGGGTCCAAATAAAGTCAGTTCATTTACGAAGCAGTTAACGTTTTCATCGGTACTCCAGTTGTAGGCCCGTGTTTATTGCCGTTACACTATTCGAGACAATGTTCCTCATTTTTCAACACGCTATAGGGAAAATCCTCTTCTTTTGCTGTTAGCTGGAGTCTGTGGAATAAGCTGGAGCTGCAGCTCTGAGCACATCTCAACGTGAGTTAGGAAAAAATATTGGCGGAAACTATTTATTTGGAGGATAAGGCATTAAACATATTAGCATAATCTGAGCAGTGCTGCAGCTGGCCCACAACAACATCAACTCATACGGCACTAATTTCACTCTCATCATTTCTCTGCTAACAGAGGAGCAGCAAAACTTAACTGTTCATCTCTTTCACATTTATTAGCATGACTGCATCCACTCTCAGTCTCTCAGCTGCCACTGTTCATTTAGAGAGGGTGTCTTCTGGGAGAGATATCATATGTCGCTTTATGAGCGTGTTAAAAACAAGTGACATAAAACCACACACATATGGCCAACCTTTCAGATAAGGTGAGACGAGCCTCTCGGGAGCCTTTGTGTTATGTCTTCCTGACATCAGGACACCTCTGTGAAAACACAACATCTCCCTGATATGAGACACATGTTACTGCAAGGGGTACATGTAGCTGAAAAGAGAGAGCTCTTGGCCGCCAGGAACAGATGTGCTGAGTGTTTGTTCACTTGAGTCCCATATACGTAGTAATGTAGATGCATTCGAACTGGCATAAAGTATTAAAGTGAGACAGAAACCTATCAGACCGGACCTCTTGGAGGCACAAAGACAAAACAAACACATTCTACACATACTTCAATTATAATAACTCAACCTTGAGTTTTCCTAGGATGGTTGTTCGGTTGTTTGTTCAGTTGTTTGAGTGGTTGATTGGTTGGATGGTTGGTTAGTTATTTGGTTATACATCAGAAATTTACAACTTGACTCTGCTTGAGTTTTTTGGTGTTTCTACGTCTCTCTTATTTAACCCTTCCCCAATCCCTTTCCCTAACCCCAACCCCAACACTTTTTCTAATCCTAACAAAGTTGTTTTTATGCCTAAACTAAACCGTAACTCTGGCATGGTCTAGATGAACGACACCTCCCCCGTGTGTGGAAAGAAAATGATGCTCTATGCGTACCCCATGCATCGAAATGTATCAGTGTGTGACGAATTGAGAGGGAGAATGTGTAGCCAGTTATTAATGATTTGATACGAGTTTTTGTAAGCAGCTATTTCCACATTTTTGGACACAACACGACAACACTTAAACTGCATAAAGAAGCTGCTTTCTTGGACTTGAAGTTGAACTGGCAGCTTAAATATGGCCAAGGATTTTCTTCATGTTCAAATGTGATCTTGACTCAGGTCTTGTGTGTCCATGGTGTCCTTAATTTATGTACTGTGGTACTTCGTTGAATCTGATGATCTTTTTAGTAAGTCTTTGGAATAATCCAAAAACATGAATCTTATATACAGTATATACAGCTGTGGAAAAAATTGAGAGACCACTGGTTTTTATTATGTACAGGTACGTAACATTTCTCCCAGATTCCAAATAAAAACATTGTCATTTGAAGCATTTATTTGCAGGAAATAACAACTGCTCAAAGTATTTTCAGACCCTAAATAATTCATTTTGAAACAACACAATAATGATTTAATTTAGCAAGAGTCCAGAAATCAATTTCGGTCAAATAATCTTGATTTCTTCCATGCTCTCTCTTTCACTTTGCTGTTTGTGTTTTATGGAGCTTAAAGCTCAGCTTCATTTCAGAGGTTTTCAGTTGGTTCAGGTCTG
>JAPQRN010000018.1:11094038-11109117 GCA_037367275.1 Coranthus polyacanthus
GAAGAAGGATGGACAACAATCTGTGGAACGTCAGGATGAGACACTGTACTGTAATTTGCATGTACAACTCTGCCCATGGGGTGTTTTTTACTGTAAATGTGTAATTTTGAATTTTTCCTTTGTGCAATGCAGTTCTGTAAAAGTCTTGCAGTACAAAGTACAGTAAAAACACTGAATCGTATCCAGTGTCTTCCAGTCAATCCCCCCACACACAGTAATGTGTAACTTTGTAGTTTTGAAATTGCTATGCAACACAGAAAAAAGTGTTGCCTTGTCCATTTTCAGTCAGAGTAAACTGTTCTTTTGGAAACATGGCTCAACATTTTGACCATCTTGTTCATAAACAGTGGTATAAGGACTTCTGTTGGGTCCATTCTGATGATGCTGACAGATTCATTGGCATAAATATTTGCTTTTGACACATAAACTAAGCATTTTGAGCAAATGACACCCTTTTGCGGATAGTCTACTGTGTTTTGCAGTTTGCACACGTTGTTTCGAGAAATGCGCTTGTTGTCGTGCAAACTTTAATGACGATTGGGGAAATGCACCAAAGTGACTGAGAAAAACTGTATTTCATCCAGATGTGCCATGACTGTCCTCTCTCTCTGCTGTTTTCCTTACGTTATGCACTGTCCTCTGTGCATAACGAGCCCACGTTGGGAGCAGATGGAGCTCTGGTTTGAGGTAGGAGACATTAGGGTATGATTCATCAGAGAATGAATCAGTGATTCCACCAGTGGATTCAAGGCCCCCTTCGTAGACTGAAGCACATCATGCGCCTGGTCCTGTTGTCGACACTAAGTGAGATAACCTTGTGTTACTTCAGCATCATCTTTTTGACCACCTGGTTGGCTACTTTTAGTCATTTCATTTCATCATTCCATTTCATCTACTTGATGATTGTAATGTAAAATAACAGTCAAATCATATCACAATATATTATCCTTCCCCTACTACATTATACTAAGATGTTAAATGTGAAGGACTTTAAGTGCATTAGCCTACGTCATCTTTTTTTGAACCAACACATTTTTTCAGATTTTATTAAACATTTTCATTATTATTACATTTGGCAATGAGGCAATAAGACACTTACCAGCTGCTGAGTGCAGTCGTTGCCTATAAAACACTGTAGGTTCAGCTGTTTTGCAAAAAGGCCTTCACTATATTTGTCCCACTGTCAGTTGTAATGTCGCCTTGTCTGACTTGATGCAGTCCCCAGATTGCCAGAACCTTGGTAAGGCCTTGGGCACATCCTTGTGTGTCCAACTCCTCCAGGAAGTGAGTCGTTCGTAGGCATTTATTCTGAGGGTGAGGCTCATCTGTCTGTCTCAAATAGCTCGGCTCAGTTCATTTTGAAGGATTGTTTTACTGTGCGTATTTAAATATTCCATAAAAACAGTGACGGCACGTTCTTAATTGCTGCTGCGTGTCGTCTGCTCAAGCGTTCTCATACTAAGCAGTTACACACGGGGAGGCGTAGACTTCACCAGCCTAACTCAGCCCGGGGGGGAAATAAAGCAGCGTTGAGACAAACATGAGGCGTTGATGCAGTGGGAGCGCAGGATCATATGCTGAACTTGGCTCAACTTTTGCCACGCAATGCAATTTTATCAGGGCATGTGCTAAATTATCCAATCAAATCAGATTGCCTTCTGTGATTACTGCTATGTTTGAAAGATAAATGTGAGTGATTGCAGTAAAATCCCAAGCTCACAAACTGGACTTTCTGATTTACATTTAATTCTCTCATGAGTGCCAGAAAAATGCATCCCCCAAAAAATAATAACTGGCATCCTAGTTATTGTTGTTTCATTCTGCATATGTCTATGTCTGTCACCCATTTATTTTTTGCTGCTGACTTCAGCTTCATTTTAAATAAGTTATTACCATACAGAGCTGCTGTGGTTACTGGTTACTATGGTTACTGCTGTGCTTTCCTTACACTATAAAATACTTTATCCAATTTTGTTTTTTTGACATTCGACATTACACTGAGCCATTTTTTACAAGAAAGTAAATAAAGGTCACTCTCCGTATTGTCTTTTTGTATTTGACAAAAGGTTTGTATCCCACATTTTACATTACACCATACTTCCTCTCCTTTTCTGCTTCGTATCCTCCATTATGTCTTCCTCACAAGGGACCTCTGCCCCCATTGGGGGCTTTTCTGTGTCACATTCACACTATCCACTCCTTCACATAAATGTTTAATGAATGTGTTTCTGTCTTTTTCTCTCGCCTGCGCTGGCGTACAAGCAGTCTGCAGCCATTTACGTACTCACAAGTGGAGATGTTATTTAAAACATTCAAAACTTCCCAATAACTCCACTGTGGTCGAGCAGCTCACGGTAACCTGAGACGTAAAAGTGGACGGTCAGCAAATTGTATTGGCTCTCCGATGCTTCTCTATATCACTTCTTCTCCTTCTCACCACCACAGTGCTGAGCTGTGGACTTGTGGCCTGTAAAGAGGTTTAGGTGCAAACAAACAGCCCATTTAGTAGCATCTCTCCTCCATTTAGGCCGTCATTATGGCCCTCAAGGCCCTGGCTCAGCACTGAATTATGAATTAAGTTGTCAGGAGAGCCTCTGCTTATGAGCTGAGGGGGTCATTTAAATTTAATTTGAAAAGGGATTCTGTTAAGAATGTATGCTCAGCAACCTCCTGTGGAACTTCTCCATCAGAGTGAAGAGCCAGGGGTAAATACTGACAAGGGCAAATGAAATAAAAATGGCTGGCAGAGTATCGACAACCTAAGATAATGCATAGTGCATGATGGGATGAAAAGCTGCAAGACACTGACAACCCCAGAAACGGCGTTTGAACTCATTTTCAGTTAGAAAATAAACGCCCAAAGTTGATCTTTTTCGTAGCCATCAGCTTGCAGAGGTCTTCACTGAGGTAATGCTTCACCTTGGAGCTCTGATGGACTCCGAGTAACTTATCACTCCCATGGTGCTTAGGGTGTTGTCTTATTCGTTTTCTCGTGCTTTTGATGCCTAGGATAAGATATTTTGAAATCAATTTTACAGGATGCTTCTGAGCTGTAAAAAAAAAAACAAAGAAAGCTGTTGAAATAACTTGCTGCTGCGGTTAATTTTTTTTCATGAATTTAGTCAGTAGATGGCATAAAACAACACACTGCAGACAGAAAGCACATAAAGAATAGTAGAATTCTAAAAAAACTCATTTCCATTTCATTTGCTTTTAATTTCAACTTAGTGCTGTGTTGCAACTTCAGTTCGTTTGTTGCAGCTTTGTGTATTTACTCTATATTTTCTACAGTCTTTTTGATTTGTAATCTTTTCGTCATGTTAAAACAAAACAAATCCACATCTTACAGCCACTACACATTTATACACAATCATTTTGGATGAAAATAGTTTTAAAAATCCCGGCAAATATTCTCTTGACCGCTTGAATTTCCACGAAACCTTCGACAGGTTCACTTGCAGAGAAAAACTGTGCTGACGGTGATAAAATCACACTTCACTTCTTGCGGCTCCGATGACTCTCACGTGACCTTATTGACTCAGACGTGAACTTAAAGATGCAAACAACTCACAGAGGGTAAAAAAAACATGAAGCTAAATATTTTTGCAGATTCCACTTTGAAAAGAAGTGCAGTAGTAGTTTAGCAGGCGGGCGGTAATAAAAATGGGTCTTCTACAACTAAACCAGCTGCCACCATGCATGCAGTATGTAACAGCATACTCCCTCAGGCCTTCCTATCAAAATCACTGTGTCTTTTATCATTGCAGAAATGTTCAGCGGCACTTTGAAGGAAAGATTCAGATGACGCCTCTGTCTGGGGAGTTGTGCGCGCTGCTTTTTGCAGACTCTGTTAACGATGACAGCTCTGTCATACGTGATTCTTAGCGCAACAGTCTCTCCCTGTGCAGACAAGACTTTGACTTTTCTACCTTTTCTGCCAGATGTTTGGCCCTGCCGCAGCAGCTGTTGTCCCTCCGATCCCAGGGGACAGTGGACAGGAGCTGCAGCCAAAGCGAGGCCGTTCACAACTCCCTCAGGGACCATTGATCATCATCAGGAAGGACTTTGGAAGGGGACTCGCCCCTTCACGGGCCACTGCCAACATAATATCCACACCGATCAATGAATGCACTGCATATCAGGGGAAATTTTCTAAAACAAATTCTTTCTTTGCTCTGCTTTAGTTGTAGTTAGCGCTACGAGTCCCTAGTTTTAGTTTTATCTTGAGGAGTGGACTAGTTTAGGTACAAAACTACTCACACTGGCGGCGATGCAACACTTGTTCAATAAAAGATTCTAATATGTTCACGCCAAGCTGTTGTAATGATTCAACATCACTGGAGCTTCATCTGCCACCTGTGTGTCCCCATCTGTCCGATCCAGTGTCTTCTGTGTCCATGTCCAGTGTCCAGGTAAAAAGTCACACACAGTGCTAACTGCCTTTGATTCCTATGACGTTCACGTTACAAAACCTCTTACTATCCTGATAGCCTAGTTGTTTGTCGATGCTGCTCCACACGTTGTCCTTCACTTCATTATCTTTGTCATTCATGTATTTCATACAAAACAGCATGGATACAAGCCAACAGGTCCGTGCGCGTGGCTGTTGTTGTCACATGACGTACATTTCACACAAGTGATGGTTGATGCCTTGCCTGGGTTTGAAAAAAGTAGAATGAAAGAAGGCCTGACATCAAATATGATTTACAAACCCAGTGTTTATTATCAGTCCCACACTGTGCAAAGCCCTTTTATTCATGTAAAAACTAAGCTGATCATTATTATTATTATTTCAGAAAGCCTTGATTTATAAAAACTGAAAAAGGTAGGATGAAAAAATTCATTAACTAATACATCAAACATGATTTGCAAGACTCACAGTAAAGAGCTAAAACAAAAGCTTGTATAAAATGAAAACTAGGCTGATTTTACCTTCAATTCTATTTCAATTTAGTTTGTGTTACATTGTTCATTGTACTTTTTATTTAGTTTTCTTTTTATTTCATGACCCATAATAACCCTGCTGCATTAGTGAGTCCATGTTTTATATTCATAGTGTACTCAATTGACTCAGCTTCATTTCATTTCGTTTTTTTTTTTTTTTTTTGCATTTGTAGCTCTTTGATCAAACTCTTCTGTCTCCTCTGTGTATACCTTATTATACAGTACTGAACCAGTTAGCCTGTTCCAGTCCATATGGTACTGGTGACCTGGAGGTGCGTTAACACTCCAGTCCAGCTGGTGATGGCCCACTGACCCCAAGCAGCCAATCAGACGGCCTGCAGGCTAGACCAAGAGCGCTGTGAGGGGCTGACGTTGATGAAGGAAGTCGGGGTCAGGGAAGGGGTCATCACGTCCTGACGCGATGCCGTCTTACCCCACAGTAGGATGTGACCTTAACCCCCCTGCTGTCCATTCACACGTTTTTTTTCTTTCCTCACCCCGCCTTCAACCGCAACACCCTATTTGTCATGCATCCATCCATCCATCCTCCCCCTCCCAAGCCACTCGGCAGACTGTTTTCGATTGACAACTCCCAGGGAAAGGGGAAAAGGATCTGGGCTACACGGAGGAGGTGGCAGATTCAGACAGTTAGAGGGAAAGAGGACTCGCCCTGCAGGCCGGAGGTCTGCCTGCCAGACACAGTATGAACGGATCTGCATGTGTGTGTGTGTGTGTGTGTGTGTGTTGAAGGGAGTGAGACAGAGGCGGGAGGGTTGGACGGGATTATGTAAAGAAAAAAGAAAGAAATTAATAAATGAGGGGAAAGGGCTGTATAAGATGCATATTCAAAACGAACATTTTAACACAGCAAATGTGGAAATGAAACTAATATAATAACATCACATGCGGAGGGTTGATGAAAGGAAAGCAGAAATGTAGAAATCTATGATATATTCATAATAGAAAATGACAGAGACACAGCTTTGGATGGAGGGATGGGAAGGAGGAGGGTGAGAAGGAAGGATCAGCGGAGGTGTGGAGGACTGAAGCTTCCTCCTGCGGAGTGGAGACTAGGACAGGAGGAAGCAGAAGGAGCGTCTGCCATCTCCAACTGTTCCATCCCAACAAGACTGCACGCAGGCTCTTGTTTTTTGGGGTTTTTTTTAACTAATGCAAAGCAGGAACAGCCAAAAGTGAAACATAAAACATTTAGTGAGGCTTCTACTAAAGATACAATATTGCCATACACTTACTCTGTCATTATATATCACCTTGAGTAAAGACACATTCACAGATAAAGTCACACATTTACATTTTACGACCGTATTCCCTTCATAGAAAAACAGGTGAAGAAATATTGTGTAGAAAACCTTGGTTATACTGTTTGCTTTTATAGTCACTTTTTCTTTGTCCACAAGTGGTGATTACGTGCTAATGTCATATATAATTAGCTCTCTTTTCCTCAGTCACTTGCTTCAAAGCTGCTATAATCTCTATTTTTATATAAGACAACCTGTAGTGTATGTGAAAGGGCTGACTTGCAAAGCACCGCGTCATTTTCACAGACTTGTTTTAGCGTTCCAGCCTGCTTTGATTCACTCTTCTCCCTGCCTTTATAAACTGTGTTTTCAGACGCAACTTTAGGAATCTTAATGACGAGCTGCTAAACCGTGTCAAGCATCAACACCTCACAGCTTTCTCAGCTTCAGTTTGAAGCGGTTTGTATTCTCAAAGGTTTACACGCAACGCCGTGGCTCACCTGCAAAAGGTCATAACACACAACATTCAGCTCGTGCTTCAAAGCAAATTATTTTGTAATTGTTTCATAAAAAAACGGAAATGCCCTCAAATGCCGGTGGCATTGTGTAAACATCTCAAAATGATGAGATGTTTCGTAACCTAGGAAATGTTCTTCATGTGCGCATTTCAGTCTTCTCCTGTTTTTTCAATGGCATGTACTTGGACGGAATTTTTGTCTATCAAGTAAGAAACCAAATCCTATTCAGATGCAGATCACAACACGACAATTTTACATTACAAATTGCACTCATATTTCCATGGAAACTGTATTTGTATGTACGTGTAGTGACTGCCCTACACCAAAACAAACCAACACAGTAAGAATACATCAATAAAAAAAAAGGAGAACAGTGTATGATGTACAACCACTAATGCAAAAAGTACCATCATTTGATCATTTTCTTCATTTTAATTCTTTTCCTGACACAATCAGCGAAGAAAAACATAGATTCCACGTACATCTGTGTTCCGTATCTCTTTTTGTGATGACGAATGCGACCTATCGTAAAAAACCAAATCGTACCGAAGTATTTCATTTGCCAGTGCTACAGCATTTTCATCTTCGGTCGGAAACACACTCCCGAAAAAGAAAAAAAAAGATACTGGTTGGTCTGAGCACAGTCCGCATTTCCACTGTTAATATAAGGCTCCCTTTTGTCACAGAAGAGTTTGGACTGGTATATGTGGATGTGACTGCGTATTGTAGAGCTTGACAAAGGTTTGCCACAGTAGTCCTGAGCCTATGTGGTTCTATGAGCTGCAGATGAATGACGGTCCTTGATGCGGTGCCGTCTGAGAGATCGGAGATCACAGTGTTCAGCTTGCACCCTTGCCCTTTACACACTGAAATACATCCACATTCTTTCAATCTTTTAATACTGTTCTGCACCGTAGAGGCTGAAATATTCATATCTCTTCCTTCTTTGAGAAACATTGATTTGAAACATTTGTAATCATTTTCTCGTACATTTTGCTCCTAAAGGACTAGACCTTTCCTGGATGCTGCTTTTGGATCAAGTCACGATGACAATCCCCTGTTTCAAATCGCATTGTTTTTTAAATATTTTAACTCGTTTTTAGTCCTAAACTGCTCCCGTTCCAACTTTTTCTTGAATGTGTTTCAGCCTAAATGGATGTATATTTACTAATGTAATGAAGGTGAGCAGACAAAATGGGAAATATGTTGTGTTTATACTGTCTGCAATTACTACCATTACATACTGGTAAAACAGCGCCTTCACTCTGTCAGCTTCTCTCAAATGGTACCTTGCAGGGGTTTTTCGTGGTAAATTATGTCTTTTCAGCTCTTATCTATCGTTGAAATGCTTACAGAGCTGATATTTTGAAAGATGTCTTTGTGCTCTATGGTTGCACTCCAAATCTCTCCCAGAGTAATGGTATTTTTTTCTGCCTCCATGTTGCTGATCTCTTGCTCTTGTTGAGGTGTAAAAGCTGTTCTTCTGCCACCAGCACAAGGCTACGGCCTAGCCTTAAACAGTGGAATTCACACAGAGAAAATCTGTTTCTTACATCACGTCAGACATGCACAGAATTTAACTCACTAAGTCTACTGCATTTGTTTCATTTAAAGGAGTTATTTGCAGTTTTGTGAATCAAAAATGAACTCCAGCTATCACCAGTAGGGGGCAGTAGTGTACTACAACGTACCCGCTGCCACCACCAAATTAACACTAGGCCTCTCGTTCACTGAAAGAAAGCCTGAAGCTTATGTTGGCGGAGGTCTGCGCTCTCCGAGTGCTTTTCTAGTTTTGAATATTTTAGGTAGAAATATTACAAATAGCTGCTTTGACTCTACTGCATTATAGCTTTAATACTGAAAATGAATAATTCCGGTACTGATTGAGAACGTACCTGTTTTCCTTGCAGAATGTTTGTATAATTGAAGACACCGTAGCACAGTTTACATTAGGTTGCACTCGGCAACCAGCCTCTGCAATTTTAAGGCCATGGTTGGTTCCATAGTCCACAAGTGGGACCCATATTTCATTTGGGACAGCTCTTTGTCTTTGCCGTCCACTGCCTCTTCCTCGATTCTCCTGTTTTCCCTTCACTACAACGCCGCAGATCCTCCAGCAACCTGTTGCCTCCGTTCATTAATTACCTGGCCAGGTTCCTCCACGTCCATTATTCATAAGCTTTTTAAATATATCGGCCAAAATCCATACTCATGAATAGCACCTGTCAGCAAACTTAACAAAATGTCTGACTGGTTGATGTGAGAAACTCCCCATTCGTTAGTGAAGTTCAAGTTTTACCCGCAGGGCAAATTACCAATTTACCGGACACGAATCCATATCACAGCAAAGGGCGTTCACATATTCCAGACAGATTTCGACAATTAAATGAATATTGTGCGTGTGACGACTTACGCAAACTGAAGAATTCACGCATGTTTTGGAGAGTGCAGCTATTCAACTGAGAAGCCAAATAATTAGCTTTGATCGGCAAGATATGCTTAGTGGGTAATTGTGCAAATTATAGACAATTGTACTGACTCATTTGCGTAGATGTGCTAAAACATTTGCAGTCTGTTTAAAAAGACTGAGGAAAAAATCTGCTGTGAAGTGCCCAGCGGTTCAGAGGTTTGCACGTGTTGTTTTGAAAACGTTCAGTATCATTTCATTACTGTTGCCAAATTGCCAAAGCAATCTAACAAAAACGGAATAATTCTGTTTGAGACCAAAAGTGAAGCTAAAAAAAAAAAAAAAAAAAAAAAAAAAGCCAGAGGGGCACAAATTCAACAGAATGCTAATGTTGCTTTGTGTTTTGCTTTTTTTTAACTTAAAAGTCAACTAAAAACAAGCACGTTTGGCGTGTACAGTGTTACATTTAGATCTTAATGAAGTTCTCAAAAACGACTTGTTGAAGGCTTTGACATGATTAAGTTTTCAGAGTACAAGTACAGAAGCGATAGCAGATTTTGCTCATTAGCATTTTGTTTGCTGACAGTGTTTTGAAATGAGAGAAATTCATCCATTAGGTAATGCCTGGCTGTTTGCCTTTAGAGCTGAGGGTTTACGATCGTCCTGTCTGGAACTGAGCTGCAACTCCAACCAAATACATTAAATATCATTTACGTTGCCCAAAAGACTTCACTGGATAAACCACAGACAGTTTTCAAAAATACTATTCCTTCTATTCCTTTTATTTTGGTTTCTTAAAAGAGCAAATCTCTCTCATGTAGCCTCATACTGTAACGCCACCACAAACGAAACTCACTTGAAAGAAAGAAAGAATTCAATACAAATAATTCACCGTACAATTTGCAAAAGTAAATAAAATATCTAATATGCACTTAATCCCTTATTATGTACTTAGCGCTGCACCTGCAACCTTTAGGGTCTATTTTAACAATAACCGCATGGTTTTTACATCATGTAAAACGTACTCTTCTTATCTTCTCCTCTTGTGTGCTTGTGATTGAAGATTAAGATGTTTACCCAGCCAGTGGAGAGACAGAAATCACACCTCTGCAACAACAACAGGCCTTAGTGAGAGCAACGGGTCACCACACAAACCCTTTTTTTTTTTTTTTTTTCCTCTTCGTCTCTGTTTGCCTGCACCTGTTTGGTACCTCTCTGTCGTGATGGATGGTAGACTATGGGTTCAGATAGCTCACATAACCCCCCGCTCAGTCACAGATTCAGGCCATCACAGCGTACAACACCTCCGCCCCCCTCCCCCAGCTCCTCCTCCTCCTCCATTCTGCCACCATGGCTGTTAGAAAGCCCTCAAAAACACAGCAGGTGCTGCATTTGTTGCATTTTCTCTAAACACTGCCACAGTTAAAGAGACTGCTCTTGAGGGTTGAAATACTGTCTTCTGGAGTTGTTAAACTGGCTGCTGGGATGGAGGTACTGGAGTCTGAGGTTGTTGAAGTGAGTGCACTGCCAAATGGCAAACCCAAGGCTTAGCGTCGGAGTCGCTTTTTAAAAAAAAAATGTACTCATTGGGGTCTACAAAATATGATTCCACGTGACATGTCTCTGCTATTGTCCTTACTTTTTACACTCGTTGGCCGTGAGCGCAGGTGGGAAGTGTATCATCAGATAAAGCGTTCAAAACTGTTAAACATTTGTAATGAAAATGCGATGAGAGCCGGGACATCGACTGCTATCGATCAAATCTGACCGAGCCCCACCCACACAGATCTGAAAAAGCTGAAAAGCTGAGTTCATGACGGATAAAGAACAACATAAGATGTATTTTTTTCTGCTCTTTCGCTTTGATTGCAGCCGATGTAATCACTGGTACATAATGGTATCTGCTAAAAAAAAAAAAAAAAAGATTTGAAAACCATCTTATTAGCTGGCTTTAACCCATAAATTGTGCCAAAGTAAAAGTATTTTCATGTCGCTTCTAAAATTCCGCTGCTTGTACGTATCTTGTTTTGTGTTAGAGGCGTTGTTTTGCAGAGTAGCACTAGCTTTAGGATATCTTATCACTTCACTTTTATTCCCCCACTGGTAGATTTTGTTGTTTGATACAAGCATATTTTTGTAGACTCCACAATATTGTGCTTGTTTGTAAAAAAAAAAAAAAAGGGATTATTTGCAGTCTGATGGCTTGGGTGTGTAGCTGTGGCTGTGATGTGGTAGTATTATTAGGTTCCTGGGTAATAGGAACACAGATAAGCAAAAGCACTTGAAGGGGTGGTTAATAAAAAAAAAAAAAGCAAGAACTCCCACAGCAGACGTCTGTTCTAGTGTGCGGACCTGTGCAAAGGCAAAGCAGGATGGGGCTGAGGGTGGGCATGCTAAGCTGACTGTCACTGTATGATTAAGGGTAGGAAATATAGTGCCGCGCTGGTAGCACAGCATGCTGGGATAGCTGAACGGCGGAGGGTGGTGGTTAAGGCGCTTAAGGTGGTCTGGCTTGGGCAGGATCCAAAAGTCTTGCTCTGCACCGTACTCCTTTACCTCCATGTTTCTGAGCTTTATTGTGGGTTACATAAAGAGTCTTAATAATCTTCTTTAATGTTTTTTAGTAAGCTGCTGTGAATGACTGGTCTGCTTATGTCCCACTCAGAGATTTGCATAAAAAAAAAAAAAAAAGATACATAAAGCTGCTGTGTGTAAACACATTCGGGAAGGGTGTGCGGTGTCTTTTTTTTTTTCAGTGCGAGCAGAGATGTGGAGCAGTCCTTTGTTCCCACTAAGTCAGGTTGACTCCGAACCGAGCTGCCCTGTTTCCTACAGATGGTTGCCGTCGTACGAAGCCAGGCTTTGTTTATAACTACAGATGACGCTGACGGGTCAAAGTGGAGAAGTTTGACTGTGTGCTCTGAGTCCATTTTCCCTGCCTTGTCAAACCGCTGCCAAGGTGAATTTGCATAATTGTAGGCTTTATCTGTATATTTGTTTTTTGTAAATGTCAGATCATATATTAAAGTATTCAAATGCGTTATGTATACGTAACAGCAAATAAATTAAATGTGGCACACACTCCGAGAGGCATTAAACACTAGTGAAAAATTTAAAATATATAGCATAAAAAAAAAAACGAATTATGCACGCTCAAGCTCCAGTATGCAAATACACAGGGTAATAAACATGTGTTGCATCCAGAGTGTTACTGAAAAGGAGACAAATCACTCGGTGAAGGCTTTTACCCCTGATAGAGGCTGACAGTGCCATAAGTGAGTCTTCTATTATTAGCACAGGTCACCCCAATGGAACCGAGCCCCACAGCCTGGCAGTGCCTCGCTCTGTGCGCTGAACTTCAAAGAATCACTCGAATAAGGTTAAAAAAAAATTCAGCCGCTGCTTTAAAATCAGTTTGAAATCCCCAGTGTGGATGTGACAGTGCAGCGGCGGTAGTAACATCCTCTGAGCGACGTGCAACCGTTTCCAAAAGCTGCAGCAGGGGGTTGAAAACCGGCCACCTCCGAGCCACGTGCCTCATCTTCGGCATTTACCGTCTCTCTTTTACCCTTTCCAGTTACGAAAAAGTGCAAGACCTTTCCCTTGACATTTGTTACCCCGGTGCTATCATGTGCTATCTAATTGGTTGAAGAGGTAGAACGTGGACCGGCTTTTGGCAGGAAAAGGAACCTATTGGCTGAGGTTTTTTTATTTCATGAGAAGTCGGTTGATCTTAAAAAGGGAACAACACCTCTATAAGACAAACCAACACGATTAACTGCGTTCTAGTACAGACTCGTCTCGTGTTTTTGTGCTCGGATGTTGTTGGGAATGAATGAAGTGATTCAACACAAGTGCTTCGGCTACTCTAGACATGTTATGTCGCACTGGAACAAAGTTTTGGGTGAATCTGTCTCACAAGAAACAGATTTTACAAAAGAATCAGAGTCAGTGCATCGAGGGCGGAGATTTTCTTCTTACATTTCCCAAAACACAAATGTTATCGTAAGAACTAATGCCAGTAGGGTTATTTTCTTAGACTTGATGGAGCTCTTTTAGAGACTTTGAAGACAACCGTTGTCATTATTCAAAATACCAAGGTAGCCTTTTGAATATTTATCTACCTTGCATTTATTGATTTGAAAGTGCAGTGTGTCACATATTATGAAGAAACGTACATGTTTAACACAAACAGAACATAATGAACAAATGTGCAAATGTTACATATTGCACCTTTAATTCACACCATGAACTGCCTGAAAAGCATTATTCTTTTTTCTTCTGTTATCCACTGAGAAGTTCCACAAGATCATGTCGCGGTTTAGTGCTTGGTTTAACCTTTAATGTCCTGCTCAGCTGTTTGGTAAACCACATTAAACTCCACCTGGATGAAGCCATCTCTACCACTTGGTTTTAAGTATGTTATACTTCAGAACATTTTAATTTAATGTTGTGGTGTTGTTAAACAGTTTGCATTGATTATGATACGTTTGTATAATATCACATTACTCGAATTATGACAGGACATGGATTGGAATTTTGATTGTTTCTTTCTGTTGTACAAATAATAAATACACACTAAAACAAGACAATTCTTTTGGCTGTCCCAGCTGTAGGTGGTAGAGGCCTATATTTAAAAAAAAAAACTGTGGGGTCTGTTATGAAAACACTTATTGTTGTTATTTCCCCAAGGAAATAAAAAATGCAAAGAAAAAATGATTCCATTGCTTTTTTTCTTAGTGTGGACGAGCACCTTTACAAATTGTTTTCCAGGCAAGAGTAGAGTGACTTGGTTATTACAACCTCCTGAATCCAAAGTCAATTTCTCTGAGGCCCTTTCACTACAAACTAGTAAAGATGCTTTCATCAGACTTCCCATGGAGATGAAAGCTGTGAATGTTGCTCTTTTTGTATCTGTGACTGCCTTGAATTTGACATCAGGTACCAGAACTGGACCCAGGGCAGCAGGCAGCTATTGTCAGCCAGGAGAACAGTGAGCCCGGGTTTTGTGTGCCAACCAAACAGGCCGAAATGGCCTTCATCAGTTCACCCTGACCTTCACATGTAACTGAAAGAGGAGGGCTGCGCTGCACTCAGCCAATCTCACAAACAGCACAGACCGCGGGCTTCCAACAAACCCTGAAGAATAAAGACTGAATTCTACAACATTAATAAGTCTTTGTCTCTGCAGACATGAATAGAAATAACAGGCTGATCTCAGGCAGAAAATGGGTCGAGAACATCACAATGCTCTTACCTAAGAAGAATTATCATAGCTATTCCAAAGGAACATTATCCTGGCATGATGGATATTTTCAGTTTGAATAAGAGGAAGCCAAGTTGATCAGAAAAGCTCTCTCTGCAGTGCCCCTCTGAGGTCACCACCCAGCCGTAATTACACAGCTTATCACTCTGCTCCTCTGTGGCTGGTGTGCAAACATTGCCACCTACTGGTGTTCTGTGAGAACCTGCCCGTTGAGGGTCAACAGTTTCCTTCCAACAGGCCTGCCGAGCCCACACAGTTCAGCGTCTAGTGTACTCCAAACAGCAAGCTGCGCCGCACTCCACAGAGCTCAGCTGTCTGTGCACTCGTTATCTGCTGAAGTTCGAACAAGCCAAACTCTGAGTTACTACTCTAAATTAAACATTTTTGCCTTTCTATTGTCTATTTTTTGGTAGAAGATTTTCACACATCCACCTCTCTCTGATGCAGGTTTGTTTTTTTTGGAAGGAAGGTTCACTTCAATCTTGAACAGAAGATCCTGCACACCTCACAGCATCACAGTTTACTGATTAAACTAATGTTTCGTCAAGAGTATAAGGAACATTTCTCACAACAATGATCTTAAAGAGACAATGCTCCGTCCATCTCAATAGTATCATCAAGATGTGTGGAGTTGTTTGATGTTGTGCGAGAGCAGCTTGCTGGATCTTTGTTTGAGACCAAATTT